>JAHZNA010004870.1:0-62898 GCA_027743935.1 Sinodicranocentrus sp. ZH6 | reverse complement strand
ATTACATGTAAGATATTACATAGGATCGCTCCCGACGCAGTTTAGACTTCAGCAGAACCCCAATAAAGGCTTTGCTAAAGCAGCCTTTAAAAATTATTTCGGTAATGACCGCAACGAATAGGATTGGACGTTCAATTGCGAGTTCTAAAATCTATTATAATTTCACAATTCATGAACTTTTGTCTAGTCAATACATATTTATGTATTGTACCGTCGGCGTTCAATATTAATCGTAAGCAGTTATTTAGCCAATCTTGTCTCACATAATCAACTATGAAGATGAAGACTGGATTTTTTAAATCTTTTTACTAAAAAAGACTATTAACTATCATTTATTGCCTGTACATACTTGAATTAAAGAATAGCAAAAGGGGTTTCTCATGAAAAACAGTGGTAGTTGGTACCTTGTAGTAGTAACAGCAAATGTGCTAACTGCTAAGTAAGAATTAACATAGATATGGGAAAAACACTCCAATAAAAACTAAAGTACAGGAAATCTGTAAATATTACGATGACCTTCAGATTCACATACAAATATAAAATTCATATCTTCTCGTTGCTTTGCTTCTGCTAACCTCATCGCAGCACAAGCGCAAGCTGCATGGGTAGTAGTATTTGTACTGAAGTGCAAACATTTTAGTAGTGAGCAAGCACTGCAAAAACACGCGTTAAAATGACGCAACAACTGCAACTTTACTTAGGGCAGTAAAGAGAATTAAACAAAAACTAGCAACCCTGACACCTGACTGGACTGAGCTATTGAATTAGTTTAAATTGTATACCTCCTGCCGGAGAAACACAACTTGTTTTCCCAGGCAATAGAAGGTTCAACGAAGAAATTATGAACCGTAGACAATATCGGATTATTCCTAAACTCGATAAAAAGAAAAACAATTAATACCAAATGTAAAATGCTCAGTATTGATAGGCATTCTTCACTCTGTTCATTATGTGCTCGTATGCGGTAATGGGAGACGTCATGGTGTTGCCGTTATCTATTTCAGACCTTTCCTCCCACGCCGGAGGAACATAAGTAGATTTCAATGGAGAAATTACAGCATGATCATCTGGAGCGAAAAAATATGCAAATGAATAACGAGAAATTCTCTTCTGGATTTCCTCCTCAGGAATGACCACTCGATGATACTAAACAATGATTAAAATAGATTAGATTAGACAAAGTGAGTGCTCACCAACATAAATGCATGTTAATTTTCTAACCGTTGCAGGATAAAAGCCATTGGTCCAAAATTGAAGCAAGTCTCCCGTATTCACTAAAATCGTGTCTTGAATCGGAGTGGCTGAAATCCATTTCCCGTTAACGTTTTTGACCTGAATAAAACAGAATTTTTTATATCACGGTCATCACAACTTGCATTACGATCTTGTTATGTGTGAGTGTGAGAAAGGCGTATCCACCTCAAGACCGCCCACATTGTCCTGAAAGAGCAATGTTAGAATTTCGTAGTCCGTATGTTCCGCACATCTAACAGTTCCTGGTGCCAATTTTAATGTGTCAGGAATTGAAGGGTAATAAATAGCTCTAAGGTCGCATTCGTTAGAAATTATATTTTGAAGTTTGCTGGGGTCATTATCATTGCCTAGATGACTACTGGATTTTATGAAGTAGTCAGTGTCCTCCAGCTCCAATGAAAGCCCTAGCAGTTTCAAAAGTTTCTTCATTAGGTGATTTCCTTCCTTTTCGAGTTTTTCCATTGCTTCACGGAAATCTGGATGTTCATCCGATGATGGGTAAAATCGTTTATTTCCAGAAATGTCGAAGCATTCTCGCAACTCGAATACGGAGTTAGGGTGCAATCTGTATCGTGGAAAATGGAAAATTCATGTATAGTTATGCATGATGGCTCTTGTAAATAAACTTTAAAGATATGTATACACAGGCTGAATACTATATTTTTGTAAGTAGAAAATACTAGTTCGATACAATTCTTACTTACAATTCCTGTCCAGGTTGAACCCACCCGTGACTGCTAATTTCTGGGTTCTTTTTATATTTGGATTTAAGAGAAGTAGGTAGACTGAAAAAATGATTGCTTGCAGTAAATGCTGATGATACCTACGGAACGGAAACATTTCGCTTTTATGATTTAGCATTGTGTAAATCTTGGATACGGTACGTTTGATCGCGTGAAGCGATTAAAGACCCACCACATCTTGCGAGATTCCATGATTTTTCAAGTACATAAATCCGATTCCACTAAGGGCCTTCCTTATTTCTACAGCCGCGATTTGCCAAAGAGCATAATCTTCAGAAGGTATAAACAAGCCTTCATTGAATGGATTCTTATCAGAGATACCAGCCAAATCTATTACTGGAATGTAATCCATTGATTTTCTTTAAAATTCGGACTGAAACCACAAGCGTATCTCTCACATATATTATACAAAATAAAACTTTCGTACTCTCCGTTAATGAAATGCAAGAATTATACAGAGGGAAAAATTTATAATATTGATAACAATGATAACTATTATTGATGATTGATGACGAGTCAAAAAAGTGTTAGCTTGATTTTATGTCCTGCTAAATATAGCCAGGGAATAATGTTAAAATAATTAACTTGAGTGATGTATCAGTATTGATGATATGCTGATATCTTCTACATACTAAAAATTAAAGCATTTTTTTCGATATTCGATAATAATATCCTTCACCAAACCCACCACGCATCAATTTAGCACATACATTAAATCCTAATTATGTATGAATTAAATAGCTTTCACGTAAATTGGCGATGTTAGCGGAAAGGGGTATCACCGTCTATATTGGAAATCTGACAAATTAATATGCATGAGATGAAATCACAATATGTGAAAATGTGTTTTTTTCAGACGCAAATCTGTCAACTGGATGAATTCTCATGCAAAGCTGCAAACACGTTGCATAGGATTATCTGTCGCATACGTGTACAAGTGCACATTTCATCATATCATCATAAAAGATGATTTCAGTGCAAAGTAAATTGAACGGTACTAAGTTGGTAATAACGTGATGTTGATCACATTCGCAGAGTACGTTGCCATAATATGCCGTGCACATTGCACAAAAGGTAAGATCTATTCGACGTGTGTTCCTTCTCTCTCACGATGATGATGCTTGAATAATAATCACCGTTTCGCTTTATGCTTACGTGGACTTAATAGAGAGGAGGTGAAAAATTCAACAATATACTCACTTTTGTGCATGGAATATGGATAAAGACACAGTTAAAAAGACGCTCAGTCTAGTTTCATTTATTGTGCAGCATAAGATCCAAAAGTCTAGAATATACTTATTGAAAAAAAATAGAAAAAATACTGTGAAGGTTTTTCTGGTTGATAAAATCCCAGATTTAGAAAATACCCAAGCTTAGATTAGATATGTGTCTGTGCTTTTGTACACGTTTCCTTATCTAGAGTATACGTGTGTGATTAACAATTACTGAACATGTGTGCGGCACATTTTGGTATATACTCATAGATACGCACTAATCAAATGTATTGTTTGTACTCCAGTTTTGTGTATTGTGCATATTAAGCATAAACGCTCCTACATGAACATAGTGAATGATCTTGAACATATCCCTTTATAGTCAACATAGGGTCATCTTTACAATACTATTGGTTGGCATCAACAAACATATGTGAGCTCAGAGATATATGTGTCATTTTCCTCTTGATTCATCTTATGTGTGAAAGATTTGAGATTCAGTAGGGACGGAACTAGTTATTCTTTGCTGGTGCAATGAGTAAATATAAATTGAAATGTGTTCATCAGTATTAGTTGGATTTTCTTTATATAGCGAGAACAGTGTGCACTTCTCGTTACATTCTATTTTAGGTAGAAAGACTCGGCTACTACTTCTGGTCCCAAAACTTCAACAACCGACGTTCTCTCATCTGAAATTTGGTACAAGTTAAGTTGGATTGAAAGGGTGAAGGGGTTTCCGCTTTCACTTTTAAAGGACCAGTTTTATAAATCTCGCTGCCTAGTCAAGTATAAATACCATTCGCCACCGACACCAGTGATCTTGTGTTCCCAATCCCAATTTTATGCTCTACTGCGTCACAAAAACTATTTCAGGTGTAAGAAAAGTGGATTTTCAGTTAAATAATTTTTGAAGAGAAGATCCAGTCAATTGTGAGAGATTTAACTAGGGTAATCAGTGAGCGTACATAAATAGTCAGAAATTATTTCAACAACCCATATGTATTGAATTGGTAGTGAAATCATAATCTAACTTATCACATTTTTATAAAATACAAAATATATCTATCATGTCGTTAAAAATCCAAGTTCAAAATGCTTTGCTGATCCTTTTCCAACAAACAATGTGCAATAACAATGAATCAAAGAATACTTTTTGATCATCATATATAAATGTTTTCCGTCATAACTTTCCTCTGAGTATTGTTTGTTTTATTGTGAGTGCAAATCTCATATAAAAATCACTCAAGAATACAATTTCTATTCAACCCAGCGAAGCGAGCTACAATTTTTAATCCAATAGTATTATCGGAAAATGAAATCAATACTCGCTCTCGTGAGCGATTTTGTCTTTTGTGTGAAACAAACAATTTGCATACAACAGGAATGTTCAAGTGCGAAGCGAATCTACTCATACCTGACCGTTGGAACTAAAAGCTGAGGGAAGTGGGCGTTATGGTTTTTGTTTCGGCCTTGAAGAGGTGTCTGTTTCATTTCATATAATGCTGCCCACCAGCATTCTTCAATTTTCTGATGGATATTGATTGACTAAGAAATCCATAAAGTTTTGATGTTTGAGTTTTTGACTGTGTGTAATTTGGTGTTGGACGGAGCCGTTAAGAAGTACATATATATTAATATGTAATAGGATATTGTTTGCATTGTGCTACTTATTGTTCTGTTTGACATAATCAATTCGCATGTCGCATAAACACATGCTTGCGAATAGTTTTTCGTACTCAGAGCGAAGCTAGTTGAAAAGAGAGTGACAAGAAGTGCAAATCCATTGAGTCTATGATGACGTTTTAAGACCTTAAATACACATCCTGCGAATATATTATTCATAATGAATTATTCCGTCAGTGGTGTTACTGGTGTTCCATAGTTTCATATAGCACTGTAAATTATGTAGTGGGGTGTAATTTGCGAGATTTTTGAGATTTGCGATTTGCCACCTCCATCCCAACTTTTAACTCTGGCTGGCGACGTTGACTGGTATCCATCCAACGAAAGCGCTACAAAAGTTTAAATTGTTGTATAAAAAGGGTAAGCTGACAGCTCAATCGACAAGTATTATCTTCAAACCAGAATTAAACTCTGGACGGTTTACGATGGAATGCTTAATTTTTAAATTTTATATATTAGGTCGTGTTTTCCCCCACTGGAGTCCTTTACATACATGATAGATATATCTCCAATCTGTTAAATTATGGAAGCTCAAATGCAAGTGGTGCTGAAAAGCTTGGCTCTAATTTTATTATGTTTTCCGTTGCTGTTATCCAATGGGAATTTTCTGGATGGGCTGCAATTGAAAAAAGTTGTAAAAATAAAAACAGAAGAGAGCTGCTTTTGTCAGGTAACTTCATTTATTAAACCTTGAACTTATCCTATTTTATTTTCTGGATATGTACTAAGTTTATTTTCATCTCTTTCGTCTTAATAGCTTCAAGGAACAATTGATGACTGTACCTGCCAAATAGATACAGAGACCGTTGATCATTTTAACAACTATAAAGTGTATCCTAGACTGATCTCACTTTTAAGCAAGGATTATTTCAGATATTTTCAGGTAAGTAAATTGAAAAACGTATCATCAGAATCATAACATTGAACTCAAAACCATATTAATTATCTATTTCGAAATTGCCGCCAGGTTAATTTGAAAAAGGATTGCCCGTTTTGGACTGACGATGGAAGCTGTTCATTTGAGTTTTGCCAAGTCGAAGCTTGCAAGGAGGTACTATAAAGTTTTTTGCACGTGTTCATTATACGATAATGATATATTCTGGTGATTTTTAAATCCCGTATAATTTATTTAGTATTGGTAAAAATAATTAGCCTGAATGCCAATATATATATATCTATATTATAGGTATTAGGTATAGGCAGTGTATAAATTAGTGCGCTAGTATGACACTGTTGTTTGTAATCTCCGTGATTAATATAACTTTTTAGGAAGAAGTTCCTCCTGGACTGAAAGGACAGAAAGGCAAAACTCAACAAAGCTTCTCAAATGTAAGAATAAATATTTTTATTTTACTTTATTTTTGTTGTGACATACTATACAGTTAGTAAATGGAAAAATAACAAATACTTCTGAAAAAAGCATAAAAGATAAGGTAGAAAAACAATAATTTAAAATAAATACTATTTTTAACTGTTCTAGGCGCAAACGCCTGAGGCTGATGGTGATTGTTCATCAGACCGAGACCTTGGTTTGATTAATACGACTTTGAGGTTAGTACTTCTGCAATATACAAAACTACCTATATTCTTCATTAAGCATGTTTAATAATTGTTGTAAAATTGATATACAGTGAGGAATCACAAGCAAATTTTGAGCGATGGAAAGTATACGACCAGAGTCTAATAGACTTTTGCACTGTAAAAGAAGATGAAATTGATTCTGACATGCAGTATGTAGATCTTCTCCTAAATCCTGAACGATATACGGGCTATAAAGGCGCTTCTGCTATCCGAGTTTGGGACTCAGTTTACAAGGAAAATTGTTTCAAATCTTTGTTAGTAAACTATTGCTCATACTAGGCATTTACACTAGAAGTAATTGTAGTTAATCATTTTGTCATGTGTTTTTCCATTCTATTCTAGGACTTCAACTTCCTTGGGCCCTTTCGGTTCTGATTCTAGCGAAGGTATTTGTTTCAACAGAATGCCCTGAAACCTTTACAACTTTGCAAGTAGATACTAATTTAATTTATGCATGTTTTAGTAGTAATGAATTCCTTAATTTATTTAATTACAGAAGAATGCATAGAAAAAAGAACGTTTTACCGGGCCATTTCAGGACTTCATGCTAGCATTAACATTCATCTTAGCGCCAAATATTTGTTATCTGGTAAGTCTGGATCTAGAATTGCATCGTTTGTGACTTTGTGAGTGAGTTGCTTGTAAAGTGTCAATAATGATTGCGTTAATATGGTTGTACCATCGTAGCTACATCTACTTCGCTATTCAAGAAAGGAAAACCAGAACCAGAGTGGGGTCATAATGTAACCGAATTTTTGACGCATTTCGAGCGTCCAGAAGCTAAGAAAACTGGATTTCCGTGGCTAAAAAATCTTTATTTTCTATATCTTTTGGAACTTCGAGCCATCTGGAAAACGGCTCCATTCCTGAGAAACTTTGACCTGTACACTGGTATCACCGAGGAAGATACCGATATGAAAACTGCCATTAATGACTTCCTTAACGTTTTAGGAAGTTTTCCATCTCACTTCGAAGAAAAAGCTTTATTTTCTACCAAAGATGCTTTAAAACTTCGCTCCGAATTTCACGAGAGATTCACGAATATTACGCGTATCATGGACTGCGTTGGATGTCAGAAATGTAAATTATGGGGTAAACTTCAGGTATGATTACTTCATCAAGCTTCGTATTCCTAGTCTACTCTTACTATGTTTGTAACAACTCTTTAATCGTATTTTTCTTTGTATGTTTGTAGGTAAAGGGTTTGGGAACAGCTTTGAAAATTTTGTTTTCAGAGCCGTCTAATTTTCTACGAGGGACCGATTTTCTTTCCAGAAATGAGATTGTTTCGCTTTTTAACGCATTTGGAAGGTACTTTTACGTGTAGTCTTAATATTATAGGCATTTTATTTTAGTTATGTATCTTTAATATGACTGTTTGATTTCTTAGGCTGTCTGAAAGCATTCATCAGTTAGAAACTTTCCGGAAAATTATCGGATCGGGTGGGAAAGGAGGCTGACCAAGTGCTAGTTAAAATTTATAGTTGTTTTAAAATTTAAATTACTTACGTAGAGTATTGTTTGATTTAGGTATCAAGTGCATGATGTGACCATTGGTTCGATTAAGTTGTGGGGCGTGTGGCTGAAACATTTAGCAGTGGATGTATTGTTAGTGGATACATATGTGGACGTTCAATGTCATTCAAACTGTAGGATTCAGCCAGATTTTAGGAGAGATTTACGCAGATGGCAATGAGAGATTATCATAGAAGTTTCTTCTCCCAACAGTATGATTTTACATAGCCACAAGTATTCATATTAGTCACTTTATCTGTGATATTACACTTGAATTTCCTTTAATTAATTAGGTGCTTTTCATTATTACACTGCATATTTTTGCACGTTTTTTCTCTTCACTGTGACCTCGAATTTGCGTGTGCTTTTCTTTGCTTACATTTGCAAAGACATAAACATAGCCTCATGTAAGTTTGAAAGAGTCTGAATTCATGCGTAGAGGATACACCTGAATTATTTCCATAAACATAATTAGGCAGTACGCAAAGAAGATATTATGCGATTGTGATTTTATAAACACTGGGTTCCCAGTTTTGAAACGCAATACAGACAGGACTGATTACAGTTGATATTTTACTCCGGTATATATATGCATTAAAATGATGTTGCGAACATGGCTTGTTATAACAGTTGGTTGGTGCAAATATCCAGAATAAGGACCGGCGAATTTTCTAGCGTTGAGAAATAAGGTAAACGTAGAAATAGATTTTGTTTAGATACCACTACCAAATTACCGCTGTACCAGTGATAGCTTGTGAATGCTCGGGAAAATGCTGCTCGCTGACGCATAAAGAAACGTAGACCGACGATATTTCGTTTTATATTAACTTCATAGATTAGAATAAATAGCTTAGATTAAATTCTTTAAATATAGTTAGTAATTAATGCATTACTTGAGTGAGTTCAACAGAACAATTGGAGATTTTCAAGATTTGGCATAATATAGCAGGTGCATAATAAATTGATCAGTCATAAAGGCTTTGACTATGCACAAAAAAGTGATGCTTGGGAAATGAGAAGTTTAAGAATTAAAGCGTTGACTCGCACTTCGGCTTTCTGTAGTCGAAATATCATATTTGTTATTTTTGAAATATATTAACTTTGATTATTTATGATTAGATAATCAGGCATTCGGCAATACTTGTCTGGACTAGCATTTCTGTGCTGCTGATCTTAGAACGTCTACCTCATTTAAATTGAAAATTTCAGCGATTTCAAGTTAATTTTTATCATACCTTTTTGATTTTTCACTTCTGACATTTTGTCAAAAATATCTACTATCAATACATTTTTCAATGTATGTCATTAGTAATTAGCTATTTCACATTCAATAATCCGGGTTCCGTCATAATTGTAGAATACATGTGTTTTTGTCATTATTTATTTATATTATGTTATATATGTGCCTCGCCACTAGTTTCACTGTTTAATGTCTTACTGCACTCTGTGTGCTAGAATGGGCAAGATTTAATTAATATATGCTTTAATTCTCAACTTGAACGAAAAACTGAAATAAAAAACTGAATACTATATGAGAAAATATAATTTCTAGTGTGTGAACGAACAAATAATTCGTCAATAATGTGCATCTGTTTTAAAGATTTTCATCATGATCAGATAAAAACTCCCTCACACATATAGCAGCGTAGGAGTTTCCTATCAAATTTCAAATAAATAATCATACGTTTCTTAAATTAACGCCGAGTCTGTTTAAATTTCATCAGTTTGTAGATTGATGCAAAAGAATCTAACAATTTCCTGTTCATTGTAATTAGTAACTTAATACACTTTAAGCTGCTAACTTTTTACTAATATTTTACTAAAGGAAAGGTAATAAAACTTAAGGAAGCTAGGTGTTTGTTTTTGGACATTTTCAAGAGGTAGTAGACGATCGTTCCATAAAATACGATAACCCAATACAGTTTCATAAATCATATTGCTGACGATTTTCTTGCTGTTGGATGAATTTGCGTGAAATATAAAGAAAATACCAACTTATTTAATATGTACATAATGTAAGGCAATCAACATCAAAATGGGTATTTTTGGTCGTTTAATATAGGTGATTTCACTGTGGCAAAAAGAACACAACAGTTTTTCCGCATCCATAAGATTCTGCTTGACTAGTTTACTACGGGTAGAAGTTCATGGAGTAGAGAAAACGTTAACAACCTCAAAAATCGATTCAGAAATTCTATTAGTATTTACCTGTCATAGCGTTACACACTAATTTACATTAATCAATATATGTGTGATGTGCTACTGACAGCTACACTGCTACTTTTCTACCTGCAATCCTAAAAAACTCATTACAATTTCCTCTCAAGCGAAGACTTACATGCATAATGGAATTTTCTAAACGTGTCTTCTTCAAATTAGTTGCTGCCGATCGCAAAATTTCGTACAACCTTTGCAGCAGCACATACGTTTGGTATAGTTTGAGTATTGTATGGGATATAATAAGAAGTGCTACAATTTTCGTATGAAATGTTTGAAATGCATTCAAATGAAAATAACTCCCCCGCTGTGTTTCCAATATTTTCGAGTATTGTTATCGTGTCCGCAGTATTACCTCATTGTCATGCATAATAAACTAAATGTTGCTTTTTCGTGAAATAAGAAAACTGCCGATGGCTGCTGTGCTGATGATGAGTTTCTTCAACGGAATCATGAAAAATTAGATTTGTAAAGTATGAAATAATTACAATTTTGGTTGTTTTGTGGCACGATAAGAAATAAGAATTAACTAATAATACCCGTTTACTATATTATCTCAGGGCGAGCAACTGTGGCAGCATATGCGTCTTCTTCCAAGTTTTATTGATATGATATGATATGATATTTACTTACTCACATTTAAAAATTGCTAAAATCGATAAATGTCATTTGGATTTTTTCATTCATAAGGTCTAATAAGAAACACGTGCATGCAATTTTGAAATTTGAAACAAAAAGTCGACCAACACTATTTCGTCACTTATCTATATTATTACTTCTTGTAAGTGTGGTGAAATGCAGAACAAGTTTTCACTCTCGCCCCCGTATTCCTTATGTGATTTAAATGAACGCTTGATTTTTCAACACATTGGGATTCATGTGCAGCATGAAAGGATTGATAACGTAAGAAATCTAAAGATCTGGAAATTTTCCTACCTGGGTAATATTCTGAGTAGGTATACAAATTAAATTACTGATATCTGTATAATATATAATTTGTTAAAAATATTCTTCAGACAACAGAATGTAAATGGTATCTAGAAAATTGATTATTAAACCCTTATTTTTGTTACACAAATTTGCAGACCAATTACGCAGTTTTTATATTAATCTTTGTAATTAGCATGAGTCTTTACTTTCTTCATAAATCTAAATTACGAAAAAATTATGCAAAGTACAAAAACATCAACAAGGTTTCTGTTTTCTCTGATTCCTCAAAAATTCCACTTCGTATATGTCATATTTGCTTCTTTTTCTTGTTTCTTTGCTTCAATCCAAAGTTTCATTTTTTCAAGATGTTGATTGGGTGGCTCATGTTTAAGGTAAAGAATGTCGAAAACCATGTTTGCTGTTGCAATTTATGTCGTGCTCACCCTCCTGTTTTTTTCCTTTGTGATATTGCTTGTAGTAGTTCACGTGCTTGGCCCACTGAACAGATAATGTATAAATTAACCTGTTAAATATAAATAAAAGAAATAACCTCATCACATCCACAATCAGCACCAAGTAAGCACTTCATATATACATGCACAAAACAAACTGGCGAGTCACTATAATTCATTTTTGAAGAAGAAAAAATGTTTCAAAAGTTTCTTCCTGAGGAGATCGTGAATTTCGTGCATGTCTATTTAGTAAATAAAAGTTATGATGATTATAATGATGTTGATGATGATAATAATGATGAATATGATTATTATATTATGAATGTTGTATGTTTAGAACCTATGAATAACAATAATAATAGTGATTTTATATCGATTTCTTATTTCCTTCAATAGTATTAGTATAGCGTTTCTCAAATGTATATCTACCTTCCACATTTTTGCTATCAAACATATCAACTCAACTTTTGATTATCTTTTTTGACTCATCTTCTTGTTTTCCTGTTGTAGGCTTGATGCATCTCATGTAAGTAAAGTAATAATCATAATGATTTAATGACTCGTGGTAAGTAGTTGACTAGTTGACCATCACAAACCAACAATATTACCAAACGCTGGTTCTTACTTTTGTACACATATACGTAGGTACATGGCTTGATGCGCAAAAAATTTGATGTGGGGAAGATGAGCATCGGTAATGAGACATGAGCATGACTGTAATTAGCAAGATTTCAAGGGAAAATTAAATGCCAACTTTAAGTAGTACTCTTCTGGTAATTTACACAGAAGAAAAGGGTTTATACTTTTGTAAGTTGTGAATAAAAACAAATATCTCATTGTTGTTTTTGTTGGGAACATTGCATTGAGTGGAATAAGAATTGTAATAAAGAAAACAAGACATCAATACACTCGAGGGTTATAATAATGAGATGCACTTATCATATTTAGCTTGTTTATTCGCCTGTCAACTAAGAAATGCATTAATTTTTAATCAAGATCAATGGTGACTGATGGATTCGTTTTTATTGCAGAAGCAGACACACTCTAAAATAGCTGTAATGGTTCCGTTCGATGATAATTTAATACCTATACTGAAAAAGTGTTGAGTCACTATTTATGAGATCGTCTCAGGTAGACAATAGAGCAAGATTTGTACGAAGTAGTTTCCTTCGGCGGAAGTTGAAAACCTTTGGAAGCATAATTTGTACACATATCGATCAGAATCAGAAGTAGTCAAAGAATATGGAAGAGTAGTTGAACAAAACACTTACTGACATGGACTTTAAATATATCTATAAATATTTATGCCCATCATTAGTGCATTGATTACGTATATAAATCTGTCATAAACTTGTTTTATACTCTGTTAAATAGTCATACATAATAGTTAATATGTGTAATAGTTATATTTATTAAAATATTAAAATAATTGCATTCCTCACATACAATAAGAGCTGAAATGGGAAGAGCGTATAGAAAGCTATTATGTTGGGTGAAGGAATACATGTTATTTTCTGACTAATGACATTATGACAGCCCTTATAATTGGAATGAAGAACTAATACTAATCCCTAATTTGTACCTGAAATAATATAGGTATTGGGTTTTTTCCCCTGCATTGATTGCAGGTATATACATACAATGTAATCTCTCCATGATGGACCCTTACGGCTCGGTACAAATCACAACAGGTACGAGCTGCACGTGCTAAAGTATAACTTTACCAAGCATATCCCTGTCACGTTTTATTTTGTCTTTTTAAAGCAATACACTGAGACTGAGATAAAGAAAAACCGAGAAATTTGTCTATTTATAAGGACCAGGAAAATTAGACGAGATTTTTATTTGAATCCTGGCATGTTCCTTTTATGTTCAAAGTTTTGCATTGTCTGGGAACTGTATTTTGAACAATGCATTTGTTATCCTTATAAAGTTTCAAGACGCCAACCGTACTGACAAATGAATAGTCAACACTTGGACTTGAACGAGAAACTCGGGAGTAATATTCCCTACAAAAAACTGTGACCGAAGGTTGGGAAGTAGATTAGATGAGGGGAAAATCGTGATTGAAAATTAAAATCTGACAACTTAATCAACTGCCTTTGCTGTTTGCTCCGTTCTTTCTTGATCTATGTCTCACAATTACAACAACAGGAGCAACACTAGAATTAAATACTGAGTTTTAGAGATACGAGATCTCTCATTCGTTGTTCTTCACTCGTCTTGTGGTACGTCACATCTCACATCACAATAATCAAGCAGCGATCCCTTTTTTTAAACTCCGTTTTGTTGTAAGAAGCATTGTACTTGGCTAAGGCATCGTAGGAAATGTGATAAAATTCATGCATTCATATTTTCAGAGAGCTTAACATTTTATTCATTTCATATGCAAGCAGAATAAAGCTGTTATAATAATTACTATTATCTTCGTTTACATCGCAGTCTTCGCCATCATTTTCGCTAGGAAGAAAGTCTTGTCTGATGATAGCACAACATACACACATTAATACTACATAAGAACAAGCTTCTGTCATTACTTTACTTTACTTTACTAGTGAGTTGGAGCAAACCAAAAAAATTGCGAATTGCAAAAAAGCAAAAGGTAAATGTACCAAGTCCGCTATAGCATGAATCTTCACTAAAGCAAATGACTTCTTCAAATTTAATTCAACAAATCATCTAGCATGTTCAACAGCTAAGTAAGTTTTAAACTCTATACTGTACTATTTTTTTGTATCTGTCTGTATTTCCAAAAAGAAGCGCAAATATATACCTCTGCCTCCCTATGCTTTTATGACAAATTTCATTGCATGGCGCAAGTGGACTAGAGTATTCTTTATAATATTAATATTACTCTGCGAAATTAGCCAAATCTAGAGTTGACATTCTAATTTTTACCATCTAGGTCATATTCTTATAAACATTGTCTAATTTTTTCGTAATAATTTTACTATTGAGACTACTTTTTAATATGGTCATTGTTTTGTTTGTCGCCACATATCTAATGTATCTACACGAGTAAAGTACCTCTTCGTCTCTAAAAACAGTAAAAATATGTTCTATGGTATCTGTACATATTCGAAGAAAAATGGTCGAGATTTGAAGACAGAAAATTCTAATAAGAAAGAAAACTTCTCTTTCTCATTTTCTCCTAAAGAACTAAAATGTACTTGTTTGCTGCTCTAGCACTACAAGCTAGGTTTTGATGAAGCGTCACTTCCCATAAAAAATGCAATCTCCCTTACAGCAGTGCATGATTTTCTTGGACATGATAATGATAATAATAATTACCAATTACGAAATGGAGCCATTTCCTTGGGAGATTTACTGAAAGAGATAAGACATTTTTATAATACTCTGGTATTTCATTGGAATCTCAATAATATACGTGGTCTATGTTACATGTTATATGTATTGTTAGAGGGTAACACTTCGCTATTGAATACATAGAGTATTGTACTTACGTCACGACATAGACTTGGCTTCATCCATACATACAACTTGTTGCCCTAAAAGTGCACTACTGTGTGGTATATTAGGGATTTATATAAAACACCAGATTTATTGTAGTTACTCAAAATTACATAAGAGTTTGCACTAAATTTTTTTGTGTCCAGCTATTGCCATTGGCTTTGTGGGATGCTTGATTCACGAAATCAGAACACACATTTCTTTGAAAGTTTTTTTTACAAAACAAAATGGAGAACAATGCTGATGTAGGACGGGAACGAAGTGAGACTGAAATAGTGTAATTTGCTCTTTCATTAAGAGCGATATGTACATGTATGAGTAGAATTGGCACAAAAAGATCTAACTTTCAATTGCAATACAGTAAGTATACAGGTAGGTAACATTCAAATCGTAAATAATTCATACAAAAGTTAGTTGGTCAACTCTGTCAGTGCGTGGGAACGAAATGAGAGATATCATTTTGATGTAATACGATTGGGTAATAATAAATCAGCTCAGACATAAGAACCGAACAGCTTGTAGTTTGTTTCAAGCTTTGTTTTATTTTAAAATGGAACTTCACTGTCATTATTGTTGTTATTCTCAAAAGAAACTAGAGATTCCATGTACATTTTACGCAATGCCGATGTCACTGTGAACGACATGGGTTTTAACAATAATTTGTTTTTCTGCACGTTTTGTGCGATTGTAAAATATGAGATGAAGTCATGATCTAGGAAAGTTGGAGTCACATAGTTTGTGGCTGGCTCGTTAGTGAGTGATATGATAACCCTCTTAAGTATAGCAATTTTCATAAGATATCTAAACGTCCTCGAAATGAAAGACAATGCGATGCAAACAATAAATGTACACATTATTTAACCATTATCTAGAGCAATACGAATCAAGATAAAATCGAAGGGCGATTTTGAAAATAACGAAAATTGGATAAGGCAATTTTTAAACTAAAAAATTGTAAAGTTGCATACTTTACTTCTGAAAAATATTAAATACCCTAACCCTTATACCAAGAGATAACCTTGCAAAGCAAGATCCCTACAGATGAAAGTTTTATTTAACAGCTTTCGTATTGCCCCAGTATCAAAGGATGGATGTCTTATGGACTTTTATGTAGATGTGTAGTTTTAACAGTATCAAGTAGAGAAACTAATATTCACAGCTAGTTTGTTCTACAGCTGTATTTCGAAATCAATGAAATCTTTTTTCCACAGTACGTATTTTCAAATTTAGTACTTTACAACAGCCCACTGTGTATTCTTTCACTCATTCTCATTCTTGCAAAACGACAACTTTTACGGCGAGGAAAGTTAAAAGGGCATGTATCGTACTGTTCAAGGAAAACGAATGTCAAATGTGAATCCATCTACAGCAAAATGCCTTGTAGGCATATGTGAACCCATTGCGAGTTTGAATAAGTCATTCAAACATCATTTTCAAACGAGTAGTATCCCAAAACTAATAAAAATAGTCATTACGTTTAACAGTAACAAGGAATAAGACAACAATAAACTTTAAAAACTTATACATTGCAAATGCATCCCATAAAATCTCCATAATCATATTGTCATTTTCCTTATGTTTTCTTCCACCGCCGTACGTACCTCTCTAAGCTATATCTTTTACGAACGCATCCTTGTTTGAAACTATAGGAAATTCACGAAAAAAAACATATTCTTTGTTTGCTCCCTTTACTTAACTTCCAAGCGTGTAAGTAACTCATATCAAGAGATTGTCAACATTTAATGTGTATTCCTTAAGGTATACTATTGGAATCAACGATCCACTCATATTAAACATGAAAACCCCAGAGTAAGTCTGTGGGCTGAAGCAATAAAAAAGTAGACGAAGAAGAGATATCAGTATCAGTGACAATCACTTCATGTAACGGGCTAAACAAATAAATCAACTCAAGACTGTCCTGGCAAGAGTCACGAAATCACGATTAGATCAAAATCAAATATTTTCACTGACTGACTTGTGCCTGCCAGAATATGTCTGAAAGATGCTCTTCTTTTTTTCACATACGTTCAAAGATGCATTAATAGCTACATTTATAACATTCCTCGTATTCGTAAGGAACATCTTTCCTTTCCCCGCTTGCTGTATAACATCTTCCTATTTAGTTTTTACCCTGATGATAATGATGATACGGTAACAACAACAGACGTATAAAAAAGAGTTCTGCTGCTGAAGTTGATGCGATAGTGATGTGAGGCGATGCGTGTGTATATTATTGTAGTCAATTCATTCCGTACGGATTGTCGCTTGTGTAGTGATTCTGATGTCCTCCTCTGGTCCATTCTATCTATATCCTTTTCTTCTAATTTCTTATTCCTAACGTATGAAGGAAAAATGAATTTTTGTAGTGATAATCGCCACACTATAAATATTCCCTCAGAGATTGAATGTACTACCGCAAAGCGGATATGTTATTGTCCCGATTTTTACACAGAACTGTGATGGTATGAGGATGATAATGAAAAATAATAATAATAACATCCCCGCGAATAATAACAAGGCAGAGAGGTTTTAATAATGGAAATATGCCATGGTACATTCACACAACAATAACAACAGCCAAGAGGATTACAAAGGAATTGAGTGACGAAGAAAATGTGTCTTGACTCATCTTCATTTTTAATCATTTTCCTCTTTCTCTACTACTTTTTTTGTGTAGCTCATTCTACAAGAATAATTTTATTCAGCTTGGTACTACATAAACTCCCGTTTCATCTTCTCCAACATGGCGATATGTACATTAACATTGGATTACGAGTATTTAAATTAAATGAGGTGACTAAGTAAAAAAAGGAAATATTTTTTGTCGATCTGTTATCAGGGAAAAAGTCAAGAGGAATATATATTGTTATTATTATTGATTGTGTGTTGGATTCGAATGAAATGGGAAATATCTCTAATTTAAATCTTGTAAAAATGTCCTGCATCATGGTTAAGTACATGATACCTTATTTTTTATTACACCACACGGAGCACCAAGTCTGAGCTATAGATTACGTGCTAAGTTACACACACAGAAAAGGCTCGAAAAGTTGGATAGGTGAATAGGAAGAATGCTTTATGCTGATATGATAAGTAATATGTGCATTATATATTACAGATTCGTGCCAGGTAAGTCAACGTATCTTTCCTTCAATTAATTATGACAGGTAAAGCCCTGCTGTCGGACTCATCCCAATCTTTCTTGTACCGTCCTCTTATACAAATGGTCAACAATGGGAAGAATAGACGAGAAGTATAGAGTATTTAGCTCATTCGAAATCGATCGATTGAAGATTTATCATCATATGTTTGATGGATCTGTTGCTCGCATGACCATTTCTCTTTTACGAGAACAAAGTTGCGAGTTGTTGGTGTTGCTGTTGCATATGTGTATTTGAATAACATCAAAGCATGACGGCATTTGCGTTAAATGTTTTCTACTTTCTCAAGTATTACGAATCTCCTCCCATTTCCCATGGTTTTTGCGGCTTCTGCCATATTACCTCGAGTCGATCAAGATGAAACGACAACGACTCCTTATGCAAAGTGGACGGCTAGGAAGTGCTCATTTCTGACAAAGTAATGGTCGGTTTTCCTTTGCTTTGCGCAACATTGAACTAAAAAAAATCATGAATTTGATTCTACATACTAAAAGGATGGAAATGGTAAAGCGATGTTTTGGAGTACCCAGAGTAAAATGTCAGAGGTCCCGTTTACCGACAATCGATGAATGAATGAATGAATGGAAGAGAAAAAAGAGAATACGTATTTTTTCTTGTCTTTCCAAAATAATATCTAATAGTATGCCTATGTACATTATAATGAATACTTAATGGTATCGGAGAGATTATTGCAATAAAAGTCGTGAATTTCTTTCTACTTGAATGAGCTTAGAGTGAAGTACCTCATTTCAGGATAAAAATGGTAACGAGCCAATAATATCCGCCTTCATCATCCAACATGACAGTAAAGCATTCAATATGTATTGGGTTGGAGTGCATACTTTGATAATTATATTTGAACCTGCAAGTGCCGCACAGTTGATAGATTGTTTAAAGGAAGATGAAAAATCGTGCTCAATTTCTCATATTTCTTCAGAGATTTCTAATCCTTTGATATTATCATGAAGAGGGATGATGATATGGTTAATGATTAAGAATTAGGGAAATTAATGTGAAACTGTTGAAAAGTTGAAATGCGTTTTTTGCAAAAAAAACTTTATTCTATCGAAAAAGGGAGTGAATGAAATGGAAGCACGAATGAAGTCTAAAAACATCTTTATCCATTAGGGTTGAGACACTTTACATCTTAACAAGACATGAATTAGGGAGGATAATGAATGAAATAAACAGGATCTCATTTTCAAGTGAAAAATGACCGTTTTGTTCTAATACTTTAATGTCCATTCTTATTATCTCATAGATTTTTAGTTCAACATTAAGCAATGTGAATGCCACTTCACAAGAGCTTGTTGTAAGAGAATAGGAATAAATGAATGTGATAGGTGAACGATGAAAAGGATGGTCTCACCTTTTCTTACTTTTTAAATGAAGGTATAATGAGTTAAGTTCGTGCTGGTGTTTTATGTATTATCATGGAATAGAATTGTGCGAAATTGAGAATGTGCAAAGGCTTTCTTTCTTCTCCCTTTTCATAATTCTACCCATTCACTAACTGAATGTGCGGATGAAAGACTTGTTTCGAATGGATCCCATGTTTTTTTTGTTTTAAAAGAGGATACTCAAACTATTTGTGATGACTAGATAATGACTGAAAATGCGGATCTTCTTGAAGTATCCTTCCTTCTGAGGTGGTCTTTCTTGATGTCTTCAGCAAGTCAAGAGTTTTCAGAGAGAAAAAATTGAAATCCTCATATGCTGTTGATGAGTGGATGTTACAAAAAATACAAGTGAATGAAAAGATAATGTTTGTAACAAGTATCAGCATAGAGCACACACACCAACAACAACAGCAGCAGATGATCATGTCATGATTAAGTGTCATGCCGAACATGACCGTCTTTGTTGGATCGTTGTTCTTTTACACGTTGCTCTTTCACTGTTCACCATAATGTTTTGTTGCACTTTTTGAGAAAAAGTGGCTGAAAACGCTTTTTACCTTTCCCCTTTAAATTGTGATACAAAAAAGTAATCATCTTAGACATGTATATTTCACTCTCTCGCACTGTCTGTTTCATTTCATTCAGTCACAGTTTTACAGTTTTTTTGCTTGAAAGTCTGAGAGAATGGGAAATGTTTGTTAACCGATTTTTTTGTGAAATAAGCGGAAAATTGGCTTTTTTCTCGGTGCCAACAGCGATGAACTGATAGTGCGTGGGTTTTGTTTTCATGCTGGCTTATTCACAAATGCGTGTTAATTGGAAGCTTTTTCTTACCTTGCATTGTTGTTTAAAGGATATTATGATTGTTAGTGTGTGGGTAGGCCTTTTTCTATCGTATATTTACGATTTCTACAAATAAAGGGGGAAAATCATTTGAAAGTCGTAACTTTGTAGAATGAATATTGCGATAAACATCAAGAACTATATGAATTTGGGTTTAGAGAGAACAAGCGTTTGTCGAAATTCTCAGGTTGCCCAAATCGTTCAAAGTACATTTGGCATAATATTTGTTTCAGCCAACAATACTGATCACGAATATGAACATTGTCTAAAATACAGTTTCTTCTAATAAAAAAATCTGCAAGCTCAGCGACGAAACCTTTTGCCAACTTTATTACGTAACTTTCGGTTCTTCAAGTACCTCAGTAGGTAACTTGTAAGTAAATGGATTACTTCATTCCACCATTCATCTCCTAGTAATTGGCAGTACAAATCTGAAAGACAAACTGGTATTTTAAAGAATCATACAATATACAAGACTAAAGGCAACACAGCATTTTGCAAATCACTTGTCATGCAACATGTCATATAAAAATTCAACTCCACGACTTATTCTCGTTTCTTTCAGTAACGTTGTCATCATCATTTTTGGAAGAAAGACAAACTTTTCCGCTACTCTCACCAAATGCATGGAAATTTTTTCCTATTATCCAGCATTTCAACAATTTTTTTCTTCCATGCTCACTCTTTTTAGTTTATCTGTGACTGAACGCGCTTGTGCACATGCATGACAAGTGGATCATATGAGACGTGAAACAGTGCAATACGAGAACAGGAAAAAGCCAGATATACAAGTAAAGGAAAATGTTCCCTTTATCCAATTCAGTGAAGAGCAAGGCGGAGTCACACTAATTATGAGCCAATCCTTCACATGACTCAAAGCCCGAAACATTGCCACCCCTCTAGAGGTATGTCTGTTGCGGAGTTAGATATCTTCCACACACAATTCCCCATCAGTGAAAAGGATAACCCTTGACAATATATTTACACATGGCAATATACTATGCTTAGAGTCACATTCTGTCTTGCGCATCTCCGAGATTCCTCTTTGATCTGTAGAGCTATGTAAGTAAGATCACGAGTGATCAGATAACACCGCATTGATGATCAAGGTAAAATGTATCTTACCTGTATTGTAGATGCACGTAATTCATATTATGAGCATGCATATGCATAAAACTTATCTGAGGAAACAATACGAGATTCACCCTTCTACAGACGTGCATTTATTACCCTTCTCTACAATGCTTTATTCTAAGCAGGACATAGCATGTATTCAAGAACAACCCCCTTTTTTACGCATAACAACAATCAGTAACACCTCAACTTCTTGCGCGGCTCTGAGAATACATCTTGTTGTGTTTCATAGTTCAGTCACGCTCCAGACCGCATGGGGCATGTTTCTGTTGTAATGTTACGTTTTATCCTCATCCACCTCCACTTCACATAATATTATTGCAACATTTCACTTCGATAGTTATCAGTCTGTCTGAACTTTCCCCGTGAACCTTATTCTCATATTATATAACAAAATTATTTTCCTTTGTGGGAGTTTCTCTGTTTAAGTTGAGGAATATCATTGTTAATTATAATCTGGTAGTCGAATGATTATCAGCTATTCTTTTTAACCGTTAAAAACTCAACTACGTAAAACTACCAGCCATCTTAATAACAGTACGGCTTTAGAGAACAACGTTGAGGGAAAGAGAGGAACTGAGTAATTTTACTCGTTTTTTCGACTCTTTCAAGCCTATGATTTTTATGTCAAAAATTGAAGAAGTTATCACAGTTGTAATATTTTAAGTGTGTTTCGGGCTAGCCACCGTCCAGTTTTTTCAAGAAACCTAACAAGAAAAGTTAGCAAACAAAAGAAAGTCTGAAAAAATTTAGTTGTGTGCTGCACAATCAACACCAAAAAAACAAGTCTTTAGTGCTTTTGTGTGGGTTTTTATGACACGAGTAAAAAACGCTGAGTGTCAAGTCACGTCAAAACCTGTGAGTGATTGATTGACATTTGACACTTCTTCATTGGACTATCATCAAGATTTTTGTGCAGCAGAAAAAATCTACAATTTTTGTATTCAGTCAGCATCGTTGCGGCTCGTCATCGAAAAATTCAAGTTTACAACTAACAGACTACCCTACATATTTTTTAAAGCGTTAAAAACTTGGCGTACTTGCTTGTCTAGAGTTGACTTGAGTTGTTTTCTCAAGTCCGTTGTCGCTCCTTTCTGTGTGTGCGGCCAATGTCAGAAAAGCGTGGAGCAGCGTAAGCATGACTTGATTTGCTGTTTGTTTCCATTCTTGGACGCTTTTATCGCAGCTGGCAAGCGTGCGCTAAACGATATCAAAAACGACTTTTATTGTGTCTTCGCGTTGAGGATATTCCTTATTAATGTAATTACTCATGCAAATTAAAGAGCATACGTGTTGCTCATGTTTACGCTGAAGAAATATTTGTTTAGTTGTCTTGTTCGGTTGCAAGGCTCATGAAAAATTGCATCTATTAACTTGTGCTACACATGTGATGTGTGATGAGCAGTGAAAGACAGTTAAAACTGGAACACAGTTTTGGTCATAAAAACTCGAGAAAATAAGAGTTTCCTTTCATTGACTGGACACTTCCTGTCTGCCTGTCAGTTTACAGAGAAAAAACGTGTTGAAAGGGTTTTTTGACTGGAAACTAGAATTTAAGAAGAGTTCTATCATCGGATCATTATCGTGACGTGAATTTAAAAAAAAAACTTTCAAGATGCAGACTTGGAATATCAAACTTTATGGTTTTATCCACACGTAATAACTATTAGTGAATGAGTTTGGAAACTGTACTTTTGCCTAGCTTTTGAGTATTCGAGATTCTTCTAATCCAGCATGCATCATCGCAGTAATTCAGGGATGCAAGAAGTCATCCAAATGTGCAGGTAACTTTTTTTATTATATTTCTTATGAAACATTGAGAGCAAAACGAGTCTTTCTCACAATTATGCAATAGGTAACTGAAATTGTCAACCTAAATAACTACTGTATCAAAACAGTTCGCAACAAACCTAATGCTGCCATTATACGTAGAGTTAAAATCCTGCACGATTATTCACACCATATTGCACTGTCATGTAACATCATTATATGAAGATCGCATTTTTATTGTTTCTAAACATGAAATGTCATCAGCTGAATTCAGTCTAATAAAAACAGTGGCAACGACAATATGTGAAGAATTCCGGTAGAGATCTGCACATATCATAGCGTAAGAAACGCAAAGCGTCATAATATGCGTAGTGTCGAAAGAAGAGGTGTAACGAACCTGAAAATTTTCTAGGACACATTTCACACTTCATGTCATGCCATGAAAGTTCATATGAGGATAAAAAAATACACACACCGTGTAACTTATGTGCAGTTGAGCTAAGCTCATTGTCAGTATCATCATTATTTTGATTATTATTAAAAGCTTAGCACGTCGGTTGCGGACAGGTGCTATTAGTTTTGTTTTTCGTTCCCCCTCACTTGTTATCTTGCATTGTTGTATGTGACTGGGCTCATAAAGAATATTAGCTACGACGTTAGGTAATGTATTATTGTACCCTTTCATATGGTGCTGAGGTACCGCGTTTGTAGATCGCTTCAGTATCTGATGTTCAAGGCAATGACGGGGGAAATCTCAGAACATATTATCTTAAATCCACTGCCACACCACCTAGACAAATGAAGAACAGTCTTGAATCACGCTACGTAATTTTTCTCCATTTTTTGGAGTTCACAGAGCATCATCATATCATCAACTGGCAGGCATCATCCGCCAGAAAATTGTTGCTGTGAGGAGAAGAATGGCAAAAAGAGATATTGCTCTTTTTTGGTATTTTCTTCAGAAAAAATACCTTTTGTTCTTTTTCATCTCTCTTTTTGCTCAAGCGACGAATACTAGTAAATAATGATGATATTGGGGATTCCTTACACGATAACAATGCACCACTATTATTGTGTAATATGGTAAGACAAATACGAGAAAATTGTGGTATGAGGGGGAAAAGAGTGAAAAGAGGAGAGAATATCATAAGATTTAGTTCTTGTGTGCAGTATTGATTATGAAGAATGAAAAAGGGTGTAAGGGCAGGGCCGTGTGCTGCATACTTGATTCGAAAGAAAAAATTGAGGAAAATGGTTTTGTGGTTACTTGTTACATTGCGTTTTATGACATCGGAATGCAAGGGATACTTTGGACAGTTAACGAAGTCTGTGTACGCATATGAACTCAACGTTTTTTATCAATAGTTTAGCCAAGCCAGTTAAATATTGGCATTTTTATAAATTTGGAGTGAATCTCCCTTCGCGTGTTGTAGTCTTTTATGCTTGGAAAACTCAGACTTTTAAAATGCTGTTGTGAACTTTGAAAGATACACACTCAACATATCTATTGTCTGGATGAACTTTCCTGAAACCTCTGGAATTAATAAGCTTGTTAGACATTGCTACAGATGACTGTCTCATATCATACTAAGGGGATGGAATCTAGCAACAATGGCATATAGAAATATAAAGAAAATAATTTGTGGCAAATCAAGTATAATATAATATATAACTAGGGTTCTTTACAAAATAACTTATTCATTTTCCTGATTTGAAGCATTTTCTTTGACTGGAACTGTAAAGCAACTTGTAATATCTAAAGTCAAAAGTGCAACATAACTTTAATTACTTCACACTTTGAACATTATATTATATTATTGTAAAACTGCATATTATGTATATATTGACAAGTTTTAGAAAAATCATTATAAAAAATATGACTGTGTGTTTGAAATATCAGAATTACAACAAAACAAAAGAACAAGAGACAATTTATCATATTACGTTAATTGGCAGATTCCCTGCTTAGCAATTGCAATTCCCTTTCATCTTTCAGAACAATGTGAAACGAAGCTATAAAGCAATCATCGCCCGTGTGCATTGCACATGTCAGCTTTGAACTATTATCACTTGCGAAATTCAACCTTCAAAAACTTTTGAACTTTCTCCATAAATCCATTACATAGACCCATCCTCTATTCGTATAAACCCATACATAGTACACTTTCGAATTGCTTGGTATATTCCTATCCTAAATATTCCTAATCTCGAACCGATAACCAACCGACCCTCTATCCTTTACTATTCTCGTCTTTATAATAATCCATTTTTGCACAAAGCTAACATTCTCCTCTCATTACATTCCGAACCTGATGATGTCATGAGAAAAATTTGAAGCTCCTAATTAGTATTCCTGGCCAAAACTCTGTTCATGCTGAGCTCATAGAAGGAGCAAAACAAAGTTACAGGGATTGAGGCGTGTAGGTACCGACGTGTATCATATCTATCTATCCACTCTCAAATCAAGTATCGACAACATTTGAAGAAAAGGAATACAAAAAAATGTGGAAATTATTGAAAAACAGGTAAATTATGTCTTTTCTTAGAGACTGGTGATAGATATACAATTGGGGTGTACGTTGCGGTGTTCGTTGTATACCTGAATTGAATGTATTCTCATTATTTTGTTATAAAAAAGCAGGAATGGGTAGAAAAAATCACTTTTTCCTTTGCCAGCATGTGCGTATGTTTTTCGTTTTTATTTGTGATATAAAATGTTTCTCTTTTGTGAAAAAAGACGAGAAAAAAATGATTTAGCGAAATGAAAAACGATTCTGAATGTATAAAATATATGACATATTCATACAGGATCATTACTGGTAATTCTCTGCTAATAAGTGGGGAAAAAGATAGATGTAAAGATATCAAAAAATCCTTCCCCCTCGACTCCACCACACACATATTATATATATCTACTACAATCACGGTACTATTTTGCATGCTTACTTGTATTATGCATGCAAAGCAGCTTTTCTGCAATAAACACTCAAGTTGCCTCTTTTAGTCTTTGAGCATCATCTTCCTTTAAAAAAATCCAACCCTAATCTACAAGAAACACAATATTCATTATTTTTTCTGCAAGGAAACCAATGAGTGATGATGAAGAGGATCGAAAAAAGCTCATTGTCAGTAAGCACACACACAACTTCACTTTTCAACTTAATTTCGGAAAAATACAATGTTGAATGTTGCAATATTCCTATAGGGGGCTGTGATTATTTGATGAGTTCTTGGCACAGTATGACCCTTTGAGGATGAAATGAAGGTGGTTTTTTATTGGGTTCTTGATATGAATAGTAATTTTCATTTGGGTTTGGGATGTTTGTTCGGAAAGGGGATAGATAAAAAAATTAATATTTTATTAATAACTTGTGCAACAACTCTTGTTAGCTGAGAAAACGACCAATACATCTTGTTTTCTTACTCAAAGTTTGAAATAAACGTCAAACGTGTGATTTTTCAGGTATTTAGTGTCAAATTTGCATTCACTGTTTGATTAGGTGAGGGCAAAACGAAAAGTCGCCTGGGTTGAAATGCGTGTCGTTTGGAAAATTGCTTTTTTCTCGCGCCCCTCTACCCCACTCTGAGGATGGATCAGAGAGTCATGAAAATAAAAAATGATGGTAATCCATAACAATCAATTCATTTCATAGCCAGTCACTCACTTTTCAACTATGTAGCCAGAGAGTGCCAGAAAAAAGGTGTTTGTAGTAATTCAGGCACCTGCTATTATCGTAAATATTTTTAAGAGCAAAAACCGGAATCCTAGTTGTCAGGCCACATACTACGATGTCCATTTACACAAACGAGCTTAGTCGAACGTGTATAAATATAATCCTACCCATGAAAAATCCATCTTATGCGCAAGCATGAAGAAGAGCATCCGGGTATTACATCAACACGTTAAATGGATTTGTGTTCCATGATGGCTTTTACTACCAATTATTGCATACACAAGCTGATGATTATATCATCATGATATGCCAAAAGCCGAGTCATCATCATCAATTCCATCATCAAAGAACGCTGGACGCGTATTAGATGCTTGCTTGGAGCTAAAGTTGTAAACAAAAAGTTGAGCATAGCCATCACCTCTCTCGCCATTTAATCGTCGTCGTCGCCAGTTCCCTCATTCTTGATGTATTCATGCTATGATACAATTTTTATTTGAAAACCAAAGTTGTTCCCTTCATCATCATTAAAATCTCCAAACACCGAACACCACTAGACTAGACATCCCAGACCAGAGACCAGCATCCTTTTCCCACAGTTATCATAATGGTAAAAGGCGAAAAATACCACAAAGATGAGGTATGTTGCGTACGATACCTTTTTGATAGATTCATGGGATGCAGTGCATATTACAACATTATTATTAAACAAGAAACAAGTTATCTTAGCTTGAATGATGTTGATCAGGTCAACAAGGGGATAAAATAGGGAGCAGAAATAGTAGTTAGATGAAAAAGTGCGAGTAGAGGAGCAACATCTTTTCGTTTCACTTGTCTTGTCTCTCCCCAGCTCCTCGGGAAGACCAGCTGAGGCGGGTTGATGAAAAGGAGTAAAGGAACAGGAGTAATTAACTGTCTCAGTTGGCGGTGTCAGTTGTTTTAATCATTTATCCCGTGAGCTGGTGAGCCACCAGAAAAGAAAATAAATCTACACGTAATAAAAATGCAAGCACTGTAAATTATTCTGGGATAATGCATATAATCAGGGAGAGTTGAAGTGTGATATAGTTTAAACCACCAGTATAATATGTCCATCCTCAGCAAAGAAGGGGCAGAAGTGTAAACACGCAAGGTCAAATGTGAGAACAACTGTAAGGAAAATATGAGAGAAAAATTAAATTGTTCGAAATTCATTCCTTCATTGATTCTCATGCAAGTAGAATGCATTTATAATTGAAAATTACAAATGTTCAGAATTCAGCGTTATAAGAGTCATTTTAGAATTGCACTGCTCTAATTATAAAAGTGGAATATCACGCGTTAAAAATATTTGCACTGGTTGTCCCCACCTGCAGGAAAATATTATGTTGCTTTTGCTTCACAAAGAAATTTCACCTCGTCATATTACATCCCATAATCACAAACACGGAAGCCCTTGAGGCTCGAGGGTAACATGCCAAATTCGGATTATTGCCATTATTATTATTACCACTTGGCATGTTGCTAACTGTGCATCTGACATTTTAAGGAAATGATCATCAACAGTTGTTGTTTTTCTCATGATTTTGCAAGTTTAATTCGTCTCGCTTGTTGGAGGTGAAATGCTTCAATTCATGCATGCAAGAATGCAGTGCAAAAGTCCACATTCTCAACTCAGCAGTAGGAAAACGGAATGAGTTTTTTTGTACATCCTCTAACTTGGCTGCTGGGTGGATTAAATTTATTTTGCGCTTCAATTCATTACATTATCTGTGATGGGACATTTCCCAAACGCAAAAGTGAAGTAAGCTTGTCTCGGGAAAACTGAAGGAACCTAACATACACGTACACATATACACTTTGAATGAATGTTACATCTTGTGCTCGGGGCTTGTAGAGCAACCAGGTTAATCACACCACACCAAACATTCATATATGAGCATTGCTGACTTTCCCAGTCTCCTTTTCAAACTCTAAGCTGGATCTCGCTCGTGCCTCCAAATTAGTCATGCCATTCTGTATCACAAGAAAACTAATTTCTCAACAGTAGATGGTGAAGTGAATACAAGAACCTTAACAAATCAACAACACAGCCGTGCCCTGCATTAGAATACCTTTGCAAACAAGCTAGTAGTAAGAATGTATGAAAAAAATAGCTTAATACTCATTATCAAGTTTAACACTACTTCTTTCAGTTTGACTAGAATCTCGTTCCGTTTTAACCAAGGATGATAATGGCAGCAGATGGATGGCATTTACCGTGCAAGCATGCTACATTAAAGCATATAGCTTTCATTGTAAAGTTTTAAAAAAAAAGCTTCGCAGAATACCCCGGGTAAAAGATTGTCTCACAATTGGTACTTGCAGTGTTGATTAACGTATGCAGTGACTGTTTCGCCGTTACATTTTGAAAATGATTGCTACCCACTAAAAATACTTAATTAGGTTATAAAAATGCTTGCTTCTAGAAGTAGATGTAATCCACTAGGCTACAATGGAATTCCCGAGAAGTATGCTCATTACCAAGTTTGAATGAAATGTGGTAATGGAATGCGGACAGTGAATTTCGTCGTCGTTGCTGGTACCGCTCCGCTGATATTAGTGCACAACTGATTACTTTTAATGGGGAAAAAAGCGGCAAGGCACATGCCAGAAGCTGTCACGACGATCCACAAGATGAGACAAAGAAATGAAAGCCGTAGTAGATTCTACATTATCTGTCGCATTTTACATGAGGGATTTACGTCTTCAATTAACAATCCATTTTGGAGAAAAAAGAATGCATAATGTGTGTGTGGCTTTTCCAAACCACTTCACATGTGCTCTTCTGAGAGTAATGCATAACATAAAAGTTGGTTTAGAGTCCAAGTGTAAAATGTAAATTGGTTGGAGTTTAAAAATGGGTGTCTTGCAAGGGATGACTATGTTCAAGATTAGAAATGAAATCATCCATTATGATCCCTCTGGATCACACGATCATCATATTACGCAACTTCATCGGAGTATCTCTCCGAGGACGAATCGAATGGAAGATTGTGAATGTGACGGATTCTTTGATAATTGTAAATCCTTGAAGGGTTCTCCTGCTGATGCTTGCCTCTGGCCTGATTTAATTTTTGAAGTGTTATGGATTTGTTGCTGACAGGTTAGCTTGCTCCATTGCATACTCCTTGTTTCCTTGCTGCTTTATGCATCTGATTACACCTGACTGCGAAGGAATATGTAGCAGGTGAGTAATGAATCAGAAAGAAATCGATCTGCTCTTGATATTTCACGATAAAAAATACACACTTGCCAACGTTACTCTGTCTTTTTTAAAGAATATATAACGTATTGCCTGGTGTTTTCTTGCTCTAGAAACATATTAATGTTCTGTGATGGTTACCCGCAGCGGTGTGTTTATCTTCAGCGTGATAGCTGAAAGTAAGCTTGATATTGACGGGAGAAAAATCTATTTTTAACACAACTTGTACTTCCACCGTACCTCACATGCTTTATTGACCTCTTCAGGTCAAACTAATTGCTTAGCATGTTTAGTCTCCTTTATAATCAAACTCATTCATTCATTTGAGCTCTCTATCTGAAAAATTAATCAATTTTTCATTTTCTTCCACCAAAGGGGGTACAAGTAAGGTACAAGTCCTTATTTCCATGCACAACTCACCTGTCCAGAGAGACGAGAAATGCAGCTGTACGAAATCATGTTGCAATGTATGAATGAAACAAGACGAAATAGTGTAATTTGCATATTTCAAAAAAAATGTCAGTCGGACAGAATGAAATGTTGATAAACTTTCCAAGCTGATTTGATGAGTTTCTCAAAATTACTCTGCTCAGCGCTTAAATTGAGTTGGGAGCAAGCCCTAATAGAAATTGTTATGATAGCGAAAACCTCACAAGAATGGAATGAGCTCATCAAAAACAGCATTATTTTTCTCAAAGAATGCACCCATCATGCATCATCAGATCATCACCGAGAAAAATGTGAAGTATCCAGAGCATGCGCTTGTCATCAGACTCATTTTCATCACTTCATCGTCCAAACCACTGCTATGTGTGGTGGTGCAGGTAATAACAAAGGCATGCACATTTTTCGGCTTACCGGTATTGCTGCTTACACACAGGTCATCTACATCATCATCATTATCTTGAAAGAAGAGCACTACTTGATTTCTGGTAGCTGTGCAGTAGTCATCACAGAAACAGCCCTCCACGTCATTACCAACGTCGTCATCATAACGATGGTCATAATCATCTTACAAAAGTCCTTCATGAATCTGTGAGTGAGTCTTTATAAAGAAACCGTTTACCTATAGGGCGATGTTTTCTGGACGAGGTGTTTTTTTTCTCGTCGGTCACCCAACCTGTACTTGACTTGATCGTTCGCGTTACCTAGTCCTCCCAGGAGCAATAATACTCTGAGATCGACTGGACTGACTACTGCTCTGGCTTGGCGGCTTCTGTTGTACTCAAAGGACTCAGGGTGGAAATTGGATGAAGTTTCACATGTTCTGTAATGGTCCTCATATTCTTTATGGACTCCTATTTATTTGCTTACTTCAATTGATTGTGATGTTGTTTAGAGGAAGCGCATATAGTTTGGTTACCTTTAAATTGTAATGTGCATAGGAGGTAGACTTCAAATATGCGCTTACAGGTGCCCTTGACGCTGACATGTCTACGTTGTGATATATATTATTTGACTGTTGGAAAGATGAACAAAAGTGACCACTTCATTTCATCCTACCTTTGTGGCAGCAGGGTAACCAATAAAGTCTTGTTGCCTCGTACGCCGGACAACAATGAATTGACTCTATTAGAGCTCATTTTTCTTGTAAATGGCACTTTTGATGGGATCATTGAGCAGAGCGGCTTTGATTTGATTTTTAAACAGCATACATATTTCTGGTTCACTGAACATTTTCATCGTTTTCAGGTATTATAACTCTTCGTTTGGTTATTAGAATATGTAGCACGGTAGTAGGCAATGGTCTTGAGTTGAAAAATGAAACAAATGATGTCGATCTCTGACGAACGGAGGAAAATGTGCAGTCATTTATGTATTCCTAAAGAGGGATAATCTTCCCGATCTTTTGAAAAAGAAGCCGATGAAGGAATTACCGTCTTGTATGAATGTCCAAGAGAAATGATAAAATACTCGTAAATAACTTTTTCAGTTTTTTCTTCACCGCATCATGTATCCTCCTCTTTGATTTGATTTTAAGTTTGCACTTTAACATAAAATATACAGAGGTAAACCAAATAGTACAGTCTCTCTAAATCAAATAGCAAAACTCGGAAGAATTTTTCAGTGTAGAAGAAGCCCAATACATTTTACATTCTTTAGACATCTAGATGGTCATATGATCTTGCATTATATTACGCGTAATGATAGCTCAATTGAGCTGCGTATTTTTTTCTGTGGAAAAACGTAAATTTTCAGCATTCCACGATAATTCCAAGAAAAAGCAAGACGACTTTTGATGATAATACTGCCGATCTCTACTCAAAGTCAAAGAAGTACGCTTACATTTTCCTCAAAATCTACCAGACCAGACGGAGTAAAGGACAATATAATCTTGTGAATTCACGTATTCTTGGAGCTCTCGAAGTATTTTGGTGGAATTGGAGAGTGTTACTGTGTAACTGCCTTGCATATATACCTTTGGTCTTCTCATATTCTTCTGACGTATATATAGGTAATACTACTGTAGCAGCGACTTTTCCGACCGAGATGAGAAGTGATGATTTTTCCAACTTTACTACCATTTTTTACAATGGCAGTAGCGCAGGTGGCTCCTTACATTATATGATCATTATTACTTCATATAAAAATCCACAATGAAGACACAATATTGCATAGAGCGGGCCTAGGAATGAAATGATTGTATAAATGATGCATGATATGTACCTACACGCTGGCTTGATGGGCTTACAAGAATTTTTTTTGTTTATCTCAACTTTTCTGCACAAAATATAAATTGGAATGGTTGGAAGGAGTAAACGAGAGAAAAATTGAGGAGAAAAAAGTATCTTTTTTACACAAAAGCGGACAGGTTGTAAAAGAAAGGCAGTGATGTGTTGGGTTGTGTTTGTGTTGAATCGCTCAATCCAGTTCTCGGCTTGGCTGTTTTTATAACAAAAAATATGCTCTTATTGTTGAAAAGATTGTAGGTAGCTGGGAAAGGCTGACTATGCTCGATGTAATGTACACAATGACGATTATGATGAGCTGCTTTTGGTTCATTTATTTTAAACAACAGCCTTTGATATCTTCTTGTCTCTCGTCTCGACTTTTGTGGATGAAAAAGGGGCTGTACTGTATAAATGATCCAATAAGAGACGTCTCCGCTGATTTGTTGAAATGCCTTATGGCAATCGTAGAAGGAAAGTATAAAAAAAACTACATTTTTGTGGTTTTTTTCTTTGCCAAACAACTGACAATCAGCTGGGAAATGCCTACTCTAGAAAAATAAAGTTAGCTAGTTTATTTCAACGATAGGGGAAAGAGATGATGGGTAGTGACTGGTGCCGCGGTTTAAGAGCATCAGGATGGATGGTATTAATGATAGTGAAAATATTCAGTAAAAGGTGGGCTTATGCCAGCGTCAGGGTATTTTTTTGCAAAAATACACAACCTAATCGGTATCTCCTTCCCGAAAATATATATCATGTGGTGTGGAGTAATTGTGTTATGATGAGGTAGCTGATTAGTTGATTCTTTGATCAGAGATAAAAGGAGCGGATTACTGTTTCACAGAGAGAGCAATTCCGATCTGAGAAAAAGTGTAGCATATGAGGGAATTGGAACAAAAGATCATTTTAATGATTGTGTCTGTATTCATTTACTTTTACCGGTGCGGTGTTGTCTACATTGCAAATTTATAAATTTTAATACTTACCAAATGGTGTGGTGAAGAGATCAGCCAAGTAACTGGACTGGTTCTATGAGAATACTGAGCGTGTCACACGTCAATCATTAAAGTTATGATTGGATAAATTTTCAGAGGGGATCCTGAGATATATGAATTTATATTTTTCACACTTTTGTTCCAGACTGCTGGAATTCTAATTCTATGTAGCTTATTGAGTCAAATATAAGTGAACAATGCATATGCTTTTAGAATAAGCAAACTTTTGAAGTTTGAATTATGTTCCTCCCACTTTTTCAAAAGATGCAGACCATAACCATTATATTGCTCTATTGTGCCACAAAGTTTAATGCTATTAGGGAGTTCCAAGAAGTTATCCTGCTGCAAAAAAGGTAATAAGCGCTACAAAAACTAATGAGGATTGTATGCAAGAAGTAAAAAAACGGTTACAGTTCGTCAAGTACATAAGTATATTGGACAATATTCAAGAGAGGTGTGCATTTACCTATTTTCCTCTTTTATTCTTCTTTTTTTGCTGAATCACAAGATGCAATTGGGAACAAAATTGACATTAATTTTGGTGTGATTCTTTGAATTATGAGCAAGCTCAGGGCCTGCCTCCTAATTCCCATTCAGTTCACTCAGTCACATTCATAAGAAGGAGAAAATGATAAAGATCTCCAAATCTGTTTCAAAACCTCAATACAGGATGGTCAAGGAGTCGACTGTATTTGGATAAAGGAGGCGATAAGATTAAGAAACTTTGTAAGTTAGTTAGCTACAGATATAGGCACGCTGGCAAGCACATGCCATTTCTCTATCTGTATTTGGTCAGTGGAGAATGAGAGATGATCGAAGATGTAGATCCTTATCAGTATAAAGTCAAAATCTGATATCTCAATCGAATCGAAATCAAGTCATGTAAATAAAAATAAAATGAATGCTAATTGCATGTACACCTTACATTGCTTATTAGAATACAAACTTGTAATAAAAAGGGGTGAGCTTGGAGCACGTAAGCAAACTGAAGTAATCAAGAAAGGAGAAAAAAATTCTAAAGCGATAAGCCGACTTGCTCCTCTTTGTGCGTATATGCCATCATGTTCTGTACAGTGCTAATGTAAAGTTTGTTTTTAATGAAGACAAGGTAATGCAATGGTACAAATTAGTTTTACATTTTTTATTATTAGCACTTTTAGAAGAATACGAGTAAATGTGCCCTCTAAGTCATTTCAGGACAGGTTACATTGCACAGCATACCTCAAATAGTAGGTAGGCGCATATGGAGTGTAAAAAAGTAGTGGAGTCGCACACTCTATACTAGTAGGAAATAATATCAATAGCTCAGAGGAGGTTTCAGTTCAGTCAGCTACTAAATTAACAAACACTTTAGAGTGTATGCTTGACCAGCAAGTGCTATTTTTTGTCCTCTTCTTATCCCTGACTAGAGCAGAGACAGCATGCAAGAAAACAAGCGTGCACTTGATAACTATTAGCCGCAAGGTTAAAATGAGAATCAAGATTCGGGCTTCATTGAACACAAAAAAAATGTATTAGAGAAGGATATTATTATCGCGTACCATGCCTACCTATGTACAAGTATGTATTTGAAGTTATTAATTGAGTTGTCTCGATTGACCAACTGGCGGATGGACTTGTAAAAAAATCTTCAAAATGAGTAAATAAATAGGAAGGGAAAACGGCTTTTAATTTATGGTAAAATATGGCTGATTGCTCTTCCTTTCAATTTCATTTTTATTATTACAAAACGTCATTTCATTCATGGGATTTTCCAAAGTAGCCAGAGTGGAATGAACATTTTCGTGATATAAAAGTTGAAGCTGGTATTGGTATCAAAAGATAGGATTGCAATCCAAAGTGATGTGACTAGGTATATGTAACCTGATAAATGGAAGATCAAAACATACGGCTATAATTAGAATCAAGTTGAGTAAATACTAAACACAAAAACAAAAGCTAATTTTCCAGAGTTTATCATATGGCAAGTGTAGGATCAGTGACCATTGTTTCTTCGTGGTTATCTACAATGATGAAACCCATTTTGAGTAGAATCTGGACATACTGGGTAACCATATTATATATAAACAATACAAGATTGTAATACGAGATACACAATATCACTTCTTTTGAGAATGTCCATCTTATTCGACACCCTGGCGAGGGGCAACTTCATAAACATGCTATGAGCGCCAAGGTCTTATTATTACTTGTATGATGTGCAGAAATGTGCTATCACTTTCCAATTGAGCTCTGCTTTGTAGTACATAGTATACTCAATTTTTTTATACCTAAGCTCATTCAATGACTACGTGGTTATGAAATCATCAACTTACTAGATCCGTTCAACTATTTTTTTGGTGTTCACTCTCGCTGTCAATATATTTATGGGAAAAAGTTCTCAGATCGGATGATTCAGGGGAAGTTGAGCCGGCTGAGGTGGACTCATCATCCTGAAAATGTTACCTCTTCGAAGAATCACACCGAAACAATTTTATCTGCATTTTACCTGTAAAAAGGGCATTACATCTCCGCCTGTCCAACAAAGAGATATCCACTATCTTCTTATCAGGATTCATGTATGTACCAAAGGTAGCCTACACACACACCGACACATGCGGCTTTGACATGACATGGGACGCTGGTGTTCATCATCGTTTTCAGCCTTGTACTTCTTTCTTTGCAGATATGTTTATATCTTGTAAAATGCCCAAGAATCACGCTACAAGTTTTTACCCGATCCATCTCGATTCTCTTACTGGACTCAAAGAAATTCCGAAGTTGGAGATAAACGAAATACGCTTTGTATCTAACTAGTTTAGCCGAAGAGAAATCATCCCACCAGCACTGACCACATCTTGTCTCTTGCGTGTTCTCAATGTCTTGCTAAGTCACAAGTCAGTGGTCATCTCGATTACACTATTTTTTGAAGATGCAACATGGGCAATTCCACATATACATTTTACTACCATTTAGATGAACGTGTCGATGATGAAATCTACACTTGAGGGAGGGACATGTTGTTGAGAAATCTTTGAGAAAAAAGTAGTAAGCTAAGAAAAACAATAAATAATAATCTGATCAAGTAGAAAACCAAGTCAAATTAAGTGAGGCAATTTCACAAATGCACACTTAGACTGTATCCAATTTACGCCTTTACGGTTGTAGTTTTGGGAAAAAGTATAAACAAAAGGAGTCAATTAAATATGGTTTTTATCCCTTTCCAAGAATATTCATGAAGTATGTTGTGAATCTTTTTACGAAGAAGGTAAAAAATCCATCCCTATAGCTTCTTTTGTGTAAGAGACGTAGCAAAACAAGGTAAAGATGCTGAGTGAGACTGTGAGACGAGAAGTCGAGTCACACATCCCATGCAGTCTAGTTGTTTTTAAACGATGCAAATGCAACTTGGAGTACAACAAGGTACTACATACACTGAGCTGGTGAGTGACTGACTGACTGCTGGTCATTTTCTCATGATTCATTCCCCTTACCAGTAAACCATCTTCACATTTTACACTCACAAAAACTTCTACTCAACTCAAGCTGTGCTTTTGCTGTTACTCTTTCGTAGTCACTCTGGACACTGCGTAAAGTTACCTGTTTGTGTCATACCGACTTTGAGAAGAAGCCAGGAGGTATAGGAAAAAATATTCCCGTGTATTATGCAAATATAATGCCGTATTTACGTGTTTATCTATCATGGATCATTCATGGGAAAGTTTTGAAAACTTCTTTCGGTCACTTTTATCCCTTTCAAATTTTCAGCCGATTAATAAATACACATATGATTGCAAAGGAAATTTTCAAATGGATAGTCAAAATGATTTGACCAGAAGCGATGTTGTATAGTAAGATATAATGCAATCACCTATGATAATTTTAATCCTCCCAGCATTAAATGTGTAGTCAAAACCACCCCCACCATTTGGCACAATCATTGACAGCTTTTAGGAGAAACTTTTTTCTAGAGAACGAGCTCATGGATTAGCATTTGCTTGAATGTACCACTTACATAATAAACGAATTGGTGATAGTGAAGGTGTTCCGTATCCCACCTTATTGTGTGTACGTACGTACAATATTTTATTTTCGTTACTTTTGTATTGTCAATGAAGAAATGCTTATTTGAGGGGCATCGTAATATATCTATCTCTATAAGTTAAATTGTAGGCATAATAGTAATCTGATAACTGATGATGTAAAAAAGGGCCAAAAATGACGTACACAAGTATGTATCCGTACATCACCAAAATTGCAAAAAATCATCCCCTCTCAGACCAACATCGAAAGTCTTTCCTCTTCTTTATTACATTATTATAATCCTTTGAGCTTGCTTATATCTTCTTGCCTTCTCTCAAGGAAAAACAGAAAATGATGCCAGAAAGATGAAGACAGTCAGTTCGACTTGAGCGTTTTTACGCTGAAATTTACGTCCTTCATTCAACAAGCTTACGCCGAGTAATAATACTTATTACACATATATATAACTAACTATACAATAATATGTATATAAAGTGTCTGCTCTTTAAAAACGTACCTACACTCCTTCCACTTCTCACTCGAGAGGTAGGAAAGGACGAAAAAAATCATTTGGGTTGAATCAGTATTGCACTTAAAAAGACGCGTGGGAACCACTTTTTCCACCAATTTTTCAAAGGTCCTTTCTTACTTTTGTAACAAACTGACTGAGTACACCATCATTACACGTATATTCTGCTGGATGAATGACATTTGGAATTTTAATGTGCTTTACATTTACGAGCATGCAAAGCAGCAAAAATAAGATCACAAAAAAGTATCTTACTTTTACTCCGTCTCATTCCGTTGCGTCATCACATGTATCACACGCTGCATGAGACTGAGAAAATTGAGATTCAATTCATTCCACCAAAATTGAAATGGCTGTAGTGATCTAAAAAAGATTTTTCCCTGTTAATAAATTAAGCGCGGGAGCTTGGAATGAGTAACAGGACACATATCGTGTACTGCTTTGTCTACTCTACGATGGATGGAACAAATTTGATTGTCTAGTTTAATTAGACAAAAGAAAAGAGAAATGCCAAAACAAAGCGAGGAAATAATATTAACGTTTTTGTTCATTCTTGCTGGGAGGTGCATATAATTTCGTTTGTATCTACTACATTCACAGCATCATCATTATTATTAGATTTGTAAAGCAACACACTCACATTATTATATGCATCTTAAGAATGCATGTTGGTGAAGAAAGCTGTATCGTATGTATGCATGTATAATATGCAGTTGTGTTTTTCATAACTACTGTACCGCTGTGAAATTAGGTGACAATGAAAAGCCCCAACTTGGTTGGATAGAGCACGAATCAATCTTTTTTCTCATCGTAAGACGACAGGAAAACGGCAAGTTGTACAGCTGCGGAATTTTCGTTTTCTTGGGTCTTGCATAGCATGAAGCATTCCTTGAGCTTGTCCGTTTTTTCAATCCTGTTTTTTCCCGTAACTGTTCAAATCTGGTTTTTGCACCGAGAAATTACGTTTCGAATTAAAAGTCTACCGACGAGGAGACATAAGCAAGACTTTTTTACTCTAGAACAATGAAACGAGATTAAAGAAGTATCTCACAGAAAATTTGGGCAACTTTTTTATTACTTGAATTCAACAAGGATTGGTAATACCTACACCGGTACATATAAAAGCCGTATGGTACAATTTAGCTAGAGGTTTGCTGGACTTGACTCATATGTGAATATTGTAATAAGAGGTTACTCTTATTGAACCTAAGCTCATGCATTTTTACGCCTGTATCGGATATAATGACTAAGGCAGCTCAGATAATGTATGTGTACGAGTGAGACGAGCAAGTGCAACAAGTTGTTGCGCGATGCCATGGTTGAAAAAATCTTAACTTCAGCTCACCAGTTCCGTGGTGGATGATGTCCTGGACAGATCTCCTGCGACTTTAGAGATGTGTGTGGATGTTGATACAAACATAATATGTGCTTTTCATCATCTCTCCTCGTCGTCTCATTCCGTTCCCACCAAATTGAAGAGGAGCAAACAAGGAACATTGGTTCATTCATGATGATTATAATCATTGGCAATCCTTCACATTTACACTTTTTTCCAGCTGGAACTGTCCATCTCGTTCTATAACTCCATATTTTGTATTTCTTTTACCCTAAGTGAATGAAGATTCGATCGGGAAAATCCTTTTTTACGCAAAGTCCTTCACAAATTTATTCTCGTAGAATGCGTAGGTATAAAGACCAAATTCCCAAAGTCAGTCTCGAGATTCATCTTTTCTGTCATTTCATGGTTACAAACAAATAAGAATAATTTGGCAGGTATAATGCAAGTCTTTAGAGAATACGATGAGCAGGTGCTCAAGTCAAATAAACACGACACCATATCCCAATTTTCAATGCACGCCAAAAATTCCTACGTTCATGTGTGCCTACAATATTTTCTAATAAAAAATGAGCAAAATCCCACTTTTTCTAAGAGCATATATTAATTATCTAACCAAGGTGCATAATTATTTTTCAAGAAGCTGTCATCTCGCATCTCACCGAGGCAGACTCCCTTTTTTCCTACATGATATCCTTGCATCTCCTTAAGAGAACAAACCTGATAAACGATATAAGAGTCGTTATATTACCACTACTGCATATTATTATTCAAAGACGCACAATTTTTCCATCTAAAAAGTTTGCACATTTACAAGCCTGCGCTTTAAAAGAAGATACGCAATATGTAGTAGTTGAGATAGTGCAGCCGGTTTGCTCAGCTGCTACTCATTGTCTGACTGTGACTTGTGCAAAAAATTATCCTCTTGAGTAGACACAAGAAAGGGAAAAATTCCCTTCTTATCATCATCATTGAGCCACCGCCATGCCATTAAGTGTACTGAAGTAAGTGGTGTAACTAATCGTCCTATATCGTATGATAATACTCTCTTGGTTTTAAACACTGTAAGTGTACGAGAACGCGAATGGACAAGATTTTTTTTCAAGTAAAAAATGTGATGAGCCGGAACTTGTAAAGAAATGAGAAAAAAGACAAAAACACTAAACTACGCCACGCTGCCTGCTGCTACTCATCCTGCTCCTACTACTACCCTAAGCACACGTAGTAGTAATATCCATTAGCTCATGGCTTAATATTGCTTTAAGCGGTAGAAAAAATATCACATAGCACAAAGCAAGTTTTCCTCAGTAAGAAAAATAATAGATAGTACTTTGGTTAAATACCTGAGTATTATATTGGATTTCTGTGTTAATTTAAGCAACAAGTGAGCATCGTACGTTTTTTTTCTTCTGTGTAGTGAGTCCTCTTGTATGAGTGTATTTCTTGAGTTGAATGAGACAAATATTGAAAGGTAGTGATGCTCATGATGACGACACAAGATGATGATCATCCTATGAACTTATGAACAAGGTATTGTCGTAAACAAAAAAAATCAGAATTATGCATATTAGTCCGATGCAAATATCTGTATAAGTATAAACATATACTTGCACATGTGTACAATTTTTTTCGGCTAGCTTATGCACCTGCATATTGCCGCTCATTATTGCTGACTGCTTGCCTCCAATAATCTCACCTGGCTTTGCTACCCCTTTACATTACCAAATTCTTATATTCTGTCGAAGAGTTTTTTCATAGGGTTTCTTCATCCCCTAATGCACTTGAAAGTGACAGTGCTGTATTGTGCTTAGCAAAGGGTTTCAATAACGAAAATAGATATTAACTCATTTAGCTTGTTAAGCAGGCAAGTATATACATTTGATTAGTTTAGTGATTATTCGTAAATGGGATAGAGGATATTTTGCTGTTGTTGTTGATGTTTTGTTTTCTGGTTGACTAACCAGTCAAGCAAAACGAATAGAGCGGCGCATCATCATCCTCTCATCCTCGTCGTAATCATTCTGATTTTTTGTATATCCTCATCTTTTTAATGGACATTTGTATGAATATAAGTGGCTATAGTGGGGATAAGACTCCTCTTGTGTGTATACGCACTCACTAAACAAATGCAAATTTGATGCTTCTTCTTTTCTCGTTCTATTCTCTTTGTTCAATCATCATCATCATATCATCGTCCTCATCATCTTTTTACTATTACAAATGATGATGCAATTTAGCAAAAGTTACTTTTGTTGCAAGTTGCCAACTCAAAGTCACCAAGTTAAAGAAAATGAAATGGCAGTGAGAGACGTTGAATGAAACTGAAAAGAGGAGGATGATGATGATGAGCATTAGTCGTACTTTTCTTTTAGGATGATACGGCAGCTACCCAATTATACTGATGTAAAGTTTGCAAGAGTGTTTGCTTATTTAAAAGTCAGTCAAAGAACCACCCAGCCGCAAAGGAGTGAAGGAAGTCTCTTTTTCTAAAATACTCATGGGTTTGCTCCACCACACTAAAAATAATACTTTTCGGTTTGGGATTACGCCGAGATGAATCATATCAATAGACTATACTCTAGTAAATGTATCGTTTGGAGGAAACCCCCTTTTTTGCACAGATTCTTTTACCGATTGGCTACAAGCGGCATTCTTTGTATTTACTTTGATAACATCATGAGCTATTCTATCGAGGAGAAAAAAATATATTGTAACTAGTAAGAACTTGGCAAGGATGGACTTGAAGAGGGATGAAAAAGTTGACTTGCGTGCACCAAGCCGAAATTATTATAACCTAATCGAATTTAATGGGTATAAAAACTAAGCAGATTTTTATTAAGGGAATAAATCAGATTTTGGTGTCTACTTCGTTAGCATTGAACTTGCTTTATTGATTAGTAAAACGATCATTATTGGATGCTGAGATGAAGGTATATGCAACAATCTCTGTTGAATTGCATTCTCCACTGACTGCACAAATATTCCAAGCCGTCCAGGTTGTTTGGGATACACAACATTTTTAACGATGGAGTGCTCGCAAACATAAAGAAGTAAAAAATGAATGAATGGTGGCAGATTTTTGAGTGGTGGAATCTTTCTATCGGACTCTAACCAATTTTTCATTTTATAAGTAGATTTTTCTAGCAGATACTTAATACCAAGAACCATTAAAGGTCATTAAAAATATTAGGATAAATCTACTTTACTGAACCTTTCTTGCTTAATTCAATAGATGTAAAGTAAAATACAGATAGAGTTTATCGTCACCTAAATGTAGAATATAAGTATGTCCTAAAGTACTTTGTCCTCATTGTCATACTGGCCATTATGATTTTGCGAATGAAATTTTTTTTACTACATGTTCCGCATAATATGCAATCTCATCCAAGAAAAATCCATCCCAGCACTGACTGAATCCTTTCAGAAGAGATTATTCCGTCTGAAGGTTAACATTGTTTAATAATTGGACAAATACTAAAAAAACTTTCATTTTTTATGCATTCAGCAATTGAAATCAAATCATACAGCACACAAACAACCTTTTACACAACATGTTGAGTAAATACCACACATAGTTTTGAGTATATTTGGGATGCTGTTTTCAACAGTTTTCAAGCTCCAAAACTTCAAAACAGAACTCTTTTTTCCACAAACCACAAAACGACACAAGTTTCATTCAATTTACGGAATCTACCCTGTTGCAATGTAGTGTGATCCTCCTGATATAATAGAAAAAGGCTCTATTTGATGACAAGCTAGACTGCCCCAAGCATCTCCATCATTATAGAGCAAAAAATACCTGAGAAAAGAATGATCCCCGGCCTGAGGGCAACCAACCATAAAACAGTATCAAATGAGATAAACTGCGGTTTTCTCAACCATTTCAATGAGACTTGCTAGAAAAAAATCACAGCCCATATCGTTTCCTCAAGTTTAGTTTGTGATCCTTACATAATAATAGTGAAATCATTTTGAGCATGGAAAACCACGAGGAATGAGCATCAACCCCAAACTACTACGGACAAGGGTAGCCTGAAAAGAAAAGCAACACAATTCACTCATTCTCCTTTGCACTCCTTCAACATGCTCACCATTTTATCTATGTATTATGACCACAAGGAAATTTCTAAGAAAGCTATTGCCAGAGTTTTTATGCATATAATTAGCATTGTACTAGAGCAAAGTGGCAATAAGCCTGTCTTCCTGGCGTAGGTCCTGCACCACCTCACACACCACTAGAAACCACGCTCAACTACTCGTGTCCCTGAAAGAATGCACTTTTATCCCAAAAAATCTTTGTCAGCAAAAGTCAGAAGTGGGAAGCATACGCTCAATCCTGGTTGAAAGAAAACAATTGCAATATACTTGAATCGGATTGTTTGGCATTCATTGTGTGCATACAGAATAAGCATGATTGCAGTCCATTACAATAGGTATTCCTATGCATTTCTTACAGAGCTTGATGGCTTTTTGAATTTTAGCATACGCTAAGTTGCCATACGCCACAAACCCCAGAGGAGCTGAGGTTTCACAAGGAGACTCATTTTCTAAGTCAAATTTTGTGGAGAGACCAACAGCCAAAACACGCTTTACAATAATATTATACCTGTACCAGTCAACACAGCCACCAAAAAGTCAGTGATTTTGGTAGACTCAGTGAGGATCACTATTCTTTGTGTTTTGTGGCTAGTGTTTTTCTATGATTATTATTATCACCGTCATCACTCCCTTCGCCGCGGTTAGAAGTACGATATTTTACCAGAAGAACAGTTTTCGGCTATATGGGATTTTTTAAAGGCATATCCATGAAAGCTGCTACTTTCTGACAATGAGTTTTACGAATGGGCTGTTATCATCTTTCCTAGTTGCTCTCTCTTGAGATCATCATCATCGTCGTCGTCATCTTAACCTGACTTACGACAATTGCTGACAAACGAAGCACCAGAGAGACGACCGCCGAAATAAACGATCATGGGGATGAGATGACTTTGGTGATGATGATGAGACTGGTGCTGATGTTGATCACAGTGATCAGTGCAGGTGCCCATACTTGTATGCCGGGATAGGTTCTTCTGGTATATTCACTATTTTCCTAAAAGCCGGCAAATTCCTGTAGGATCCCATAGTATATTACATTCTATTCGGTTGTAATATTGAATTCATTCTTCCTGTCGTGGGATGAGCACTTTTCCATGTTTCTTCCCATGTCTTGCCAGACTTCTCAGCTCGTAAAGATAAAGAGGTACAAGGAAAACCGGTGAGCTTTTATGCGAAAGGCTGCTGCCGTCTCTGGTATCCCACTTTTTACTCTTGTGCCAAAAGAATACATATGGACAAAAGCCCACAAGTATTTATCTTACAGAATTATATTCAATTTGGATATCCACTGTCAAATGCTCTCTCGTAAAAATGTTGAAAATGGAGGAATTAAGAGGATTTGTCGTTGTATGGGGAAAACTCTTTGTGTTCATTGATCTTTAAAGCATTGATTTTTTTATTATAACCCTGAATACACATTTTAGCTGTGTACAATTTGATTTTGTTTGACGATCCATATCCACCTTCATTGTTTTTGACTTGATGCCATATTGAACAATGGAAAATACCTGGAAGGTTTGCTTGTTTTAAGGAAAAATGCAGTTTAGGTTTCCATAAAAAAGCGTGATTTGAGTGCGTGGGGATATCCTCTTTCCAAACATGTTCATCAGAATCATCTACATGGAAAATGATTATGTATGTACATTCATAAAACCGCAATACTTGAGATGTGATTATGGTTGCTGCTTTGTATGTTCACTTTTCTTCTTCGAGGATTATGAGTGGGCTTTCATGAAGAATAAACGCAAAGGTTGCGTGTGCTGCAGGGGATTTTTTGGGCTGGTTAATTTTTTCCCAACTTTATTTTAGCACGCGCTTCGTGAGCTTTTTATCACTAATCCTCGGTATATCCAGGTGAGAAGAGGCATGCATTTCGTGAAAATGAATTTATAAGGCAGTCATGCCGATCATTAGGACTGGATTGAGTTGCGAATTTCGGAGTTGCATGGGCGCCCTTACTATCTAAAGCAATGATGCGCAAATAAATGACATTTGAAAAATACAACTTCAGGAAGGAAGTTCACTCCAGAGATTTCGATGTGCTTAATCATAAAGCAAACTGTTGTAGCTGACTGATGTAATGTTTCAAATGCTTTAGAATGCATAAAAATCAATTTAGACAGCCGAATTTTACGTTTAATTATAAAAGGGGAAATAAATCAGATTTTTTACTGTGCCACGACTGTTTGGAATGTTTGCAATTCGAGAAAATCATGAAACGAAGCACGTACAAATATAAATACCTTTTAGCTCTCACTTTAAGTAAACAACAGTGCTAAGTGGCGGACGGGCGGACAGAGGGATTCTCGATGAATGCTCATGTTTGTTTGATGCAGATGATTTTGATATTGTCTACGAGTAGTTGAAAAAATGCTGGTAACAATAAAACATTTCTGCTATTCCTGTTTATTGTTGCCAACTGCTCCATACTTGACATTCCAGAGAGTATATATCCTCTTTTCATAACAAGCTTGAAGAAGCATCGCCAGCCACAAAACTTGGATAAGTGGAATGAACCAAATGCCAACCCTTTATTGTCCCGAGTCACAATCCAGAACCAAACCAAAAGTATGCCATTATACAATTGCCACTATACTACTGTTCAGAGGTGGACGGCTAACAAAAATGTGTGTATGTAATCAGAGACACAAACACACACATTCACTCAGTGTTCCACTAGGAAATTGTGCTGATATTGTAATAAAATATAACGAATCTCATCATCTTCATAATCATGCTCGTCATCATCTCATCTTTCCTAGCTTCATCCTCCTTGTAATCATCAACGTCATCCAGGAAAGAAAAGAATTTTCCAGTAGTAGCCAGAGCCTTTTTAAAGAGCTTTTTAGAAAGTGGTCACGAGCAATAAAATTGTGATGGCAGTTTAACTAAGCGGTAGCTGGAATTGCTGCAGTAGCGGTCATCTGATGTTGATGATACGTGAGGAATTTCAACCACTTCATAGAACTACATAAACTGAGCACATTTATATGCATTTTATATGCAGCTGATAATGTGAAGTAGGCCTTAGGGAGCTGGAAACTCAATTCATACTTATTAATAATGAAAAACGGATGTTGTAAATTTTAAACAGAAAGATATTCCCCTTTTCCGATAATAAGTTTAGTTTATATGCTGACCTAAGTTATTCTGATGATATGTTGGTTTTATATGAACAATATTTTATTTTACTTTATTTGCAGCAGTTTTGACAGCAATAAGAATTAGTTATTCCATAATTATTTCTAATTCGTTATTGTGAACATCATTGGTTAGCTAACAATAACATGCCCAAGTTATTTCTTTTATATTCATGTATGTATAATTAATAACCCCTAAATCCGGATGTCACACGTAATATTTACCTCCTAATAATTATCTCTATCATGCATTGGACATTGAACCGGATCTTTGATGTTGGTAATACAACAGCAAATAAATTCGTCAGTTATAATCACACAGGGTTGTTTGCTCATATTCAAGATGAAAATGTTAATAATAATACCAGTATCATTTTATCACGTACCTCCCAGCTTACTTGATAAAATAGATGGGGGAAAAAGTTGTTGATTAGGAAATATGGAACAAGATTGACGAGTATAGATCAAGTGTGTACGTGAGTCTGTTTTTAAATTACTTTGTGATTTTTAATCCAGGCGGAACCCACAGGTGAATGGAGTTTGAGTTTTTCGTTGAAAGTTTGATAAAGCACAATTAGAATTCAAGTGTGAAGTGGATTTTTAAAAGAATTATACAACAATAGCACGATCATATTGCTGGGATATAATATAAAACCGTTAATGACACCCTCTTTCATGTACATTTAATTAATGTAAATACTTTTCGTTAAAAGATGTTATAAAACTATTTTATTCATTCTCTACATTACCCTTTCCCGTAAACTTTTCACACATTTAATTAACGTCAAAGTATATTTCTCTAATTTCTCAGTCTCAAGCGCAGATACATTCCTTTCTACTATTTCGATTCCGATTTTCACCAAGTCAAAGTATTTACATTTGTGGAAATACCCTAAACATTCTTGTTTTCGGGGTGATTTGAACAAACGATTTTATGCAAATTACGGCCATAATCCTAATTGAAACCACATGCGTTTCTGGTAAACTTTACGCATAAAATAAATTAACGTGCACACAATTAAATGAATGTACATCATTTGGCAAATGTAAATGGCAAGTGCTCATACCGTTCTCTTTAAAGCATTGAACATTGAATACAAAATTTCAACTGCATTCAATACAGCTGTTGATATTAAAAGAGCGTATTTTGCATTATGTGCATGTGGGTTTCACCTCCCACCTCCAAAAATATGGCAAAATGCTCTTTTAGCTCATACAGCACCACCCTAACTGTGTGCCAAGTGCCAGCAGTTTTTTTAAAGAAAAAGGTCTGATGATCTCGACAATGACAATGAATACCTCTTTGACTCAATACATCTGTTGCAATTTGTTTGTTGTAATTCAGCCAACTCTTATTGTCTCGAATAAATGAGAATTGCATGTTTCCCTCTTTCTCCACATTTTTTCACTAAATTTCCTCGATTTTCTCAAGAACTATGTGCAACGAACAGAAGGTGTTTTATTCACTGCAGCGCAAACTCGTTTACTTGCCACTCACTACAATACAATCGTCCTCACATCTATGTAAGCCATCCTTCAGTACAGTTTGCTCAACTGGTACACATAATTTAGCTGGTGCACAAACACGTATGCCTACTGTCTCTTGTTGAGAAATCTTGAGATTTTTAAACAATAAACAATGCCGGTTCAACGAAAGCACACTTTTTAATTCTTTTGATCAGATCAGGTTGCAGATTTTTATTCGTTGAAAAACAAAACCCTTGTTTTTCTCACTCGTGCTCAATTGCCATTTCATTTCATTAGGAGATTTTTTTCTCCCTTCTTTGCAACCCGTGTGATAAATGGCTTGGGCGATTACCTCAATTCTAAACGTTCTCTTTGGGTGTAACTTTTCCAACTTTTTGCCTTTTCATTTAAGGATAAATGCCGACTCGCTATGTGTACACCTCTCTCCTCTCCTTGTCTCAATTTCTCAGTCCGTAAAAATCTTTTGCATAATTTTCCCCCAAAAGCTATTTGAAGCACTTTCCACTGATATGGTGTTTATGGCTGCTTCGATTACGGTTTTATGGTTCATTGTGCAAATACCTGCAGGCTCCCGTTTCAAACATCAACATCTCCTCCACTCCAAACCAATCCTTTCGCTATGCAGCTCTACTTGCACAAAAAGAAAGGCAGATCATCCCGACAAAAAGGCAGATTGAGATACTCCCACAGCCTTTGAAACCGTATATCGACATGTTTTACCTCCATTTTTTTCTCATTCGCGTTTCTTGAAATTTGAAAGAAGAAACGCCAAAGTCCAAGTGGAATATTCACGGTATCATTGCAAATTGTTCTCATTAGTTTGGTACATTATCAAGTCCCATATATTACAACCTTTTTTTCCTTCTGAGTGAATTTTCTCACAATTTTCTGGCTATTTCCACCTCCAAATTGAAACTGTACACTAAGCACTGGTGTAAAGTATCCGACATGAGAAAATCTACCCATTTCACGGTATTTCAGCTTTTAGATCCTCCTCGTCAAACACTTTTTTTCTCTCCTGTTGCTTAAACGCATTTTATGTGCCTACTTAATTTGTCTCTGTTCCCTTGTTTCATCACTACACTACGAGATCCTGATTCATCACCATTTACAATCATCCTGATTATCATCGTCTTGATTCCTTGTGCCGGAGTAGCTCTCGTCGCAGCTCTGAAAGCAATAAAAGCGCGTTAAAATATTATCACTGTATCGTATTAACAACAAAAATGCTCTTTTGACAAAACCCTCTGTTCTTCTGTTGTGCGGAGTGTGAGACTGAGGACGAGAGAAAGAGAGAAGACAACATCATTATCATTCCCTCAGATCGAGTTTTTCTTCATTCATTTCATTTAAATTGCTCTGAAGAGGACTTTAAAAGCATCATACATTAAAAAACACCATCAGAGCCGTCAGTACATTTACACTTTTGTGATTATGATTATTACTATTACACTCCTCATAATGGGTATAGGTACGCGTATATTGGAATAAGGGAAAAGCGGAATGTTGGCCATGATGATGTGATGTTAGTTAGTTATGGGGCTTTGTGAACGATATGAGGAGACGGTCCATGGCGAGATTCCTATCCTGAAAAGTTGCCGAGATTAATACGAGTGAATACCTGTATATCATCTTGATCACATGAAGGAATTTGGTTCGGTTCTGGTTCTGGGTCCAATTCAATTTATTTTTTCTCTCTTGGAAAAGATCCTTACACAATTTACACTAGCATCAATGTGCCCACACTTGTGCACATCTACATACAAAGATTGCATATTACACATAGACACTTTTTCACTTGTGTAATAATAATACAGAAATTACACAAGGATTTTCTTTCATGAAAGCATTGACCTTAGGAGAAACAGTGATCTGTTACGAAAATATAATGTGTAATCTCATTGTTGTGTGTTTCACCTTCACTCGTCAAAAGTGCCTGTATTATTCAACCCCGTCATCAAAGTCATCATTATCACATCCAACCCTCACATAAAAAATATCAGAAAAAACTGCCAACCCATCATATTACATACTGGTTGCCCACATGAACATATGTGGGACACATAATACACACCAGCATCACCACACACACTCTCGAATAAGGTCCATGGGACGGTAATGGACAAGTAATATGTTGATCTCGTACTTTTATGAGAAAATTTCGTTTTTGAAAAGTCAGAAAAATGAGCGTTGGGATGTGATGGGAAGGACGGCCTTCAAACCATTTTTCGCCTACGAAGCAAAATAATATGAATACAACTTGAGAATAACAACGAGCGAGACGCGTCAGTATTAAATAGTAATATGGTCAAGTGAACGAAATTGAAAGTCGTCATGATCATCCCATGAGAAAAATATATACCATATGTGATATATATGTGCCTTCACATAATGCACAATGTTTTGGATTCCTTGTGCTCTCTCTCTCTCACTCTCCACATATTATGGGATTTTCTCTCTCAAACTATAACCAAATTCAGAGCCAAACCTTCATTGAAATCTCTGTCAGAATAAATACTGCCTTCCAGCCATAATAATGCTCCGCTATACGACGACTTTTTAAGCTTCGTTTCGCATTATTATCATCATGATTATTCGAATAGGTTTGCTATCTTACTTGGCAAAGTGGATTTGTAATGCAGAATACAAAATAAGTTTACCCCGTCCATGGAAGAAGAGAGAAGGACATTCTCTCTCAGATTCCGTTTTTGTGCCTTGCAACGGAACAGGAATGATGTTTAGGAAAAGATGACTTAAAGAGCATGCAGTTTTCTTATTTTCTTATTAGCATAGCATTGAAGGGAAATGAGAAGGAGAGCTATAAAGTTGGACAATGACTGAACATAAAGTGTCATTACAGTTCAAGATTATACTTTTTTTCCACATCTGCATACTATGCATACATTTGTGGAAAAGAGGGAGGAAAAAGAAAGTATTTTTTCATACGTTTTACCCATCCTATTACCCATGTATTTTTACCTATGAGCTCTAAAGCATTCCCTGTAACAATAATATATTTAATGTGCAGAGTTGGCTCTTGTAATGATGACAATGATTATGTAATAATGCTGGTTTGCGTTTGTACTCCAAATAATGGCATTATTCAACCGAGTTGATGACTCTTCTCCTCTCGTTCCCAGATTCCCACCTCCTGCGAGCTTTCAAAAACTATTCTAGTTGGCTGAGGTTCTTTTCAGTGATTTATTTTTGGTAAATAAAATGATGATTTGTTGGTGCACTGTGGGAGTATTTTTTTTCTACGGAAGGAAATAATGCATTGGGTCCGTTATGCAAGAGCAAAAAGCACGGGAAAATGTTTGTGTCGTTATTTCAAATGAGAATAAAACTGTATGCCGTTAGCTCAATAGTATTTTGAATGTAAGGTACTTGATCAAAATCGTCACTGCCAAATTGTCACCCTGTAGTTATAATATACAGTCGCATAGTGAAATTATTACACTTCATAATATTCAACTCTAACTTCTTTTTAGTGATTCTATACTCGCAAAAACCCATTTGTGCAACATTCAGTTCAAAAAGAGAAACATGACTGGATGGTTTTTATGTGACCCTTAACCTTGAGCAGAACAGAGATGAGATTGATGAGGTTATTATGACACTGCCAAGTGCATTCTTAGTATTTCATATTGACCATAATTGTATTTTCTTGCAAATGCACAAATGAGCAAAACGGAACGAGGATGTTATCCTCGATACTTCATATATTGAACACACACACAAAGAGAAAAAATGTACTTTTTAAACAGAGTCTACTCGCCCATTCGAAATGACGATGATGATGGGGACGATACGGTATGTATTTCATTTTACTGCGCACTCAACAAGCCTCACAGTGGAAACGGAATGAAGGAGAATAATCTCTAATCTGCATACTTTACTCCAAGGAAAGCCACATAAAATAAGAATTTTGTTGATTAGGATAACCATTAGCGGACCATCTTGGCATAGAACATTGTACGTGAATAGTTTGCTGGTAAAAAGGGGAATTTGTGTGCATTGTTTTAAACACAAGACAAGACTCGATTTTTTATTTGGTTTGAATTAGTATTGACTTTATCCCCTCATGGAACTGGACCAGAAGAGAAGATGCGCAAAGGGAATGAATTATCTACATACATTCCTTCTCAACTACATATAAATATATAGGTATATGTGTAATATATGTGTAAGCAAAGCACACGCACTCCACTTGTGCTATAGTTGTGGACTTTTTTTTACTTCAAAGCAATCCTCAATTGTGTGTGATGTGTGTCTACACACCTGAACATTTTTTTGGTTAATGACTCAAAGAGGATCCGCCAGTGCTCGAATCAAAGGAGGAAATTTGCTGCAACTTTTTTTCGACATTTCCAATTGATCTATGTGTGTGTGTACACACAAAACATTAAAAATCAAACTTGAATGTAGGCAAATGGATTCAGAAAAGTAGCAAGTAACTCGTTTGATAAGCAACAAGTCAAACCTGAGAGAGTTTTACTGGATGACGTAACCCTTACAAAAGCGATATTCTCTTGTTGATCCTCTCCAACAGTGAGACTCTCTCCGCTCCACACACAAGTCATCCCGGACAAGTCGTACTAGGTGGATTGGATAAAAAAAAGTATTCATCAAAGGAGCAGGGGTAACAATAATAATGAAACCGATCAAGTTTTACCTTTCCTACTACTCCCTGCTTTCTACAAGAGATTTAATGGCAAACAAGCAGGCAGGTAGGCTACTAATAAAAAAAGTCAACCCGGAACTTGCTCCTTTTTTACTCTCTTGCTTGCACTATGTGTACGTGGAGATTTTTCAGCTCGGTCGACTATTTTTTACCATGCTGGCAAAAGTAGTGATTCACCTTAACTCGGTTACCTCATCTTATCCATAGTTTTAAGAGTTACATCATATGAGTAAACCTCAAACACGTTAAATACTCGGCTTATCTCAGCATGGAGATTGGTTTAAGGTTTCATTATATAATCACATAAAATTGGCATGATTATACTGATCACTTTTTCCACTATCGTTTTTATTTTACTACACTTGCTTTCTCATCGTCAAGAGACAAGAGAGGCACAACTATAGTACGGATTTGTTATAAGTGCATTGAGGCTCTGATAAGCACTCACATAAAATGCGTATAAAGTGCTACAATATTTATTTGAGTGCTCTCACATTACAAACAAAGAGGGATTGAAAGACGCAGGAGCGTCGTCGTCATCCCAGTGAAGATTTATCAAAGCGAAAGCAAGATAGCCACCATGAGGAGGATGGAAGTGTAAGAAAAAAAATGTTGATATGATATGATATCATATCATATTATGTAGGCTATATATGTTCGCCCGGCTTTTAAACTTGTCCGTGCTCACTGCTCCTCCATGTAATATGTTGATGATGACGACGATTAGTTAGTGGTAGTGGTGATGCTCAAGCGTTTACGAGGAGGGAGTGTACTCGTAAAATTGCACGAGTAGTTTGATATCCCATAAAAATTAGGGTTGTGTGTATGAAAATGAATGCAGTTTTGTGATGAACATCAGCGATGTGGTCCTTGTCCACGGCATGTAAATCCTCAAGTGTAAAATAAGAAGGATTTATGTTACTGACTCAATGGGATGGGGAGTATTATTTAACAGAGTTTGTCGCCTACAAGCCTTCTTTCAGTTGCAGCAAGGGTGAGAGAAGGTGGAAGAGATGGGGCGTTGTGATAATTGCGTCCGGTTTGTCTTGTCCACGAGAAACAATGTGACTATTGGCTTCATGCTTTGAAGACAGTACTTTCCTCAATAGCTTCCTGATTAATTAATGCATTCACTAATAAAACTTTTTACGGTCAAATTATTAGTTTAAATTGTGATTCTGGAAAATGAGCAGAGCCTGAAACAATATTTGAACAGGGCAACGTGAGAAAATTTTCATTCAAGCAAGTGCCTTAGCAAAAACGCCTATTCAAATCACTGAATGAAATTTTGCGAATTATTTTCATGACTTTCAACGGATTCTTTATAAGTCTAGTGGTTAACGCCGTTAATGGACACTGGATCAGAAAAGTCATGATTTTTCCGCGTCCATTCCTACTTCCCACAACTTTACCTCTTGCAGACTATGTCCATCGACCTCTTTACCACGCTTTAATCCTATACATTCAATTCATTTTCCTTTGCTCATAATTTCCAGTCAAAAAAGTCACGGACTCATTTACAAGACATGCATACCTCGAAAGGAGCAACTTGTCCTGATAGTTTCATTAACTTTTTGTACATTTATTGAAGACATGCTCGTACCCTCGCATATACATTGTTGCATTGCAAATATTTGTTGGAGGAGTGCAATTCAATTGTATCTGAGTATATTTCTCACACAATATAAACATAAGATGTGATGTTATATAATGAAGTTAAAGTTAAGAAAAGTACAACTTCGTGAAGTGCAGTTTTAGTTGGCCGTGCAAAGCACGCATGCATGCCTGCATTATCATATCATGGTCGAGAAGGCCAGGTAACGAAGATCACGGTTTTGTGTCCAGCGTGGGACTTGAAAGAGAAATGATTCGTGACAAACGTTAGACGAACACAATACGTAATACATAGTCTGTATTTATATACACAACCTTAAGAATATACAATCTTATAGAGGTGCACATATACCTATTGATTGTTTACGTCTAAAGCATCCTTTCCTTGTATCAAACTCTGTTTTTGTAATGCCTTTCCTCATTTTTATACCAAAGTATAGCATAGTTTAATATGAAAAAATGTCGTGCACTTGCAATTTTGCAAAACCACAGAGTATTACCATAATCGTCATCAGCGTATCATGGTTCGTTCACCTTGCTCTTTTCCGTATTCACATTCAAACCATATTGCACCGGGGAGTTGTCGATCGACGAAAAAAGTGAGATTATAAAGGAAACTTGAGTCGTAATGATTGGTAGCCTATTGTCCAAAAAGTGCTTGCTGATTTCTAAGAAATAAATGAAACGAAAAAAAATTCAATATTTGAAGGAAGTTATGCATCTACCACACAATTCCTGGGATGCACATTTCCTTTAAATTTTTATAACATAACATATAAATTTGACACATTTTAATACACCTATATATTACGATCAGTTTGCAAAAAAACTGACTACATCATAGTGAATTAATTACAGAGTTTAGCAAAAAGATTCCATCAGTTGATTTCCGTGCTTCCTTCTTCCTTCCTTTCTTCTCCTGTCAAGACTTATGTACAAAGTTGTTTCACAACTTCCCATCGCGATCAAACAAACAAAAGTAGTAAAAAACGCATACACAGCAACCGGATGGATGACAATGAATACTGACGACAATTGAATGCAGTGTATAGTATTCGCTAATATAAAATGATTGCAGTTAACTTCATCTCCCCAAAACATCTACTTGTGCCTACCGCTACGTAAACTACATTCTAGATTAGCTCCTGCCGAGAGTGTGTAAAGCATAAAACCAAAAGATACACTTTTTGGTAACATAAGACGTAAGAAAAATGTGACTTGCCTTGTACCCAACCAGAGATATATATTTCTGGCTAGAGGACAGGACAAAAGAAGTCTTTCCCAAAGATTAATATTTTGTTGATCCAACATCCTGCTGATTTCCCAGCATTTATCCACATCACGCTGGGTTATACCCCATTAAACTGGCCAAGTTGTTGTTGTCCCTGTGAAAAGTACATAAAATATTTATGTCCGCACATTGGAAGGAGAAACACCCAGGTTTGGCTGTGCGGGAGGCTTGATTCCCTAAGAAGTGCCCAGCAAGTTCCCTAGTCATCGTCTTCATATACTATTTTCTTACCTGCTGTATTTTGCATAAAACATCCAGTCTCTGACGAAAATCTAGTCTTCCTTCAGCAAAGTCATATATTTTGCTTGAAATACCACCGGCTCAAAACTTTGTGTAGCAGCCTTTAAATGTATATAAAAAAATTGACAATGTGCACATCTCTCCATGCATGCAAAACTTTCAGTGGTGTACGTCAGTAGTAGTGAAGGTAATGAATAAACTTCTCAAAAAATCTCCTCCACTCCAGTAACATGGTAGTCAAATGCCTCGCAGCGAATTGTGTATTTTTCACTGCATCTAGTCTTTTCTTGTGGATTATTCCACGTGTGTGAAAAAAAACACCACTGTATTGTAAAGCGCAAACCATAAGACTACTAACTACACAACAGTTTTATATCTTTGACACTGTCAAACAAGATGTAATTCTGAAAAATCAGGAAAAAATGTCAAATGTATAAAAATTACGGGTGATAATTCTCTTGCTTTTTTCAAAATTTAACATGACAAGATAACAAGCTAAAGCGGCAACTGTTAAATATATCTTCTTTCTTTCGGGATACAAGGGAATTTCTGAAAACTTCTCAACACTATTGCATGGTTCATATAATATTTGTATGAAAGGGTTGTACACAAGGATTTGCAGTGTATCGTGAAATTATAATGCTTTCATTGGCGATAATAACAATTGAATACAACTGGCAACTGGCGACAAAATGAAATATTACTCTAGCTGCAATCTATCCTAACCCTAACAATCTTCCCGCCCCTACAGTTGGCTTGAATGGGTGCGTTAAATAAAAAAAGTGTAAATTTCACACGAAAGTTGGAAGGATAAATAAACATCTGGAATTTTGGTTTCTTACAAGATGTGCTTAGCTGGGTAGCTTAATTTTTAATTACAGTATACCATCAACCAAAAAAATAAATATTATGAATTGCTCAAGTATTTAGCGAGTCAGTTGTGTTTTTCCACTCGCATTTTTATTGTCTTTCCACATCTTCACCGAAATGTATTAGACCGCTTGTAAGAATAATGGTGATCATAATCACAATCGAGGTTGATGAAGCCGAGGATAGTTTATTAGAGGTGATCATAATATATATTATTAGATAACCTCCTTGGCTGATTCATTTTTTTACAAATGATTTGTACTAGTTGTCTTGCCTGTGAGGACGGTATTAGAAGAAGAAAAAACTTGAATAATCTCTCCGTCTCAAGTTTTCCTGGACCTGCATTGAATGACTCGCAACAAGTCGGCTGGCTAACAGTCCGAGAGAAAATTTTATGTGCATATTTAAGAGAAACAACACTCATACAAAAAGAGAATCAAGATGAAGGGAATGAGACCTGTCTTGTCTCCTTTTCTTATTAACATTGTGTGGAGCACATTCTTCTTTTTTAAGCAAAAAAATCCAATCCAGTTGGAACACTGTTTACTGGTGAACCATCAAACCGAAAGGTAGAGAAAAAAAGGAAAAAACCAGACGGACACAAGCCAAAAATCAAGTTCGACCATAACAAGTAAATCGTATATTCATGTAGGTACACATATATATGCATTCCCAAAAAACCACATAGCACTACGTTGAGCGACCAAAAAGTGGATGAAGTGATTGAAAGGAGAAGAAAAAAAAACATAAAAATACATAATATTTTGTCTTGCTTTTTCCACAGCATTGGCTTCATCTCAGCCATTCTCAGGCTTACATCGGGTTTTATATTTTTTAACTAGTCAGCCTGATCTCTTGACTTTCGACTTGAGAGAGACAAAAAGCTCTGCTTTGTTCGACATGATATGCTTGATGATGATACAAACTTGTGAATATATTGCTTCCATCTGCAAATTTGCTAGACTCCGGTGTGGCGTGGAGTGCTGTATCCAGTTTGAGCGAAAGCTGGAATTCTCTGTTGATCATATTTACTTGTTTCTCTTCTGCAAATTTTTATACTTTGCGTCGACATTTACACTAGGCTGTGACGGTAAAACTTGTTCTCTCCTGATTCATGATTTTTTTGGGAAGTTGATCGGAAAAGTATAAGGGGCAAGATCATCTCCTACCAAATAGTAAACTAGGTATATGTCTTTCTTAGCTGTCTCGTCTAGTCCTGTCTGCCTTGTTTTTCTGATACCGGTGGTGGAGGATCCGTGTTTGTATATTTTTTCTCATTTTTTAATTTACTTTGTTGGTCAATTAATTTTTAACCCATCAACCAGCCCATATTATGCAGCTGTGGTGGTGCCAGTGTTAGTGATCGGTCGGTTGTTACAAGAAATCCGAAATTGATATGTAGATAACGATAAAATGGTGTAAGACTTTTGTTTTCCACCTTCCCATCCCATTATCGTCCTTGCTCTTGATTATACATTTTATACGCTGCAGATAATTACAGATATGAGAGCATATAGTTTGCTTGTACAATAATGAAATCCTTATATTCTACAAAGAACATGTATATCAAGACAGAGGTCGATTTTGAGCCAGCTAAGAATTTTAATCAAAATCCGGGTTTTCATTTTCCTACACAGTACACCAAATTTAACAACACCAAAATTTGTACTAGAACTCTACACAAGGTTTTTTTTTTGCATTTTTGACCATTATCGCTCCTCATCAGTGTATGGCACTCATCGGCTGCAAGCCATCTGTAAAAAGGGTATGTTGAGCTGTGTGGTCTTCATTACGTAGATAATATGTCAGCTAGTCAAGTCATCCCAGTCATTCATCAATCACCCTTGCCAAAATCCCATGATGCAAATAGCAACCGCAACGGCAGACAACATTGTTATACAAACGCCGAGAAAGAGATGATCCTCATCGAGAAATACTGAGGCGACTGCGAGAACCACAGTGACAACGGCAATGATCATTAGCAAATGGGGCGATATGAGGATCAACCCTTCGAGCCAACTAAGTCCTGACATCTTGTGTTCTTTTTACTTGACCTAATTTCCTACAATGTAACATTCAAACTGTCACCTTTTTTAAATACAAGAGCTTACAAGGTAGATAAAAAGTTGGAAGAGAGATGGTTACAGCTACAGCATTTCACTTTTTTGCAAACCTTGAAAAAAATCCTTAACGTTGATTCTAAACGGCATATGGCATCTAAAGTTGTGGGATGAATGCCAAAAATATGCTTGTCAGTCTAAAAAAAGGATTTCCCCTTTCGCATCACATTCAAAGTCACCAGCCCTGTTGACGCTGACGATGTCCTGTACGTTTCATGTGATCAGAGTAAAGTAAAGTACCAAGTAAAGGATCAGAAAACGTATGTATATCATATATATATAATATTGATCATTATAAAATTGCAATTTAATGTAAACCTAATGGTATGATGATGAGGAACGAAAATAAAAATAACAACAAGAATTTTTTTATGTAGTGCTACAAGTGAAACATTTCTGATTATACCTAACTGTCCAAAGGGGAGAGTGGCATATTGCTATGAAATAAATTACTATGATTACTTTATAGGCCATTTTTATTACCATCTAAAGAAGTACAAATATTGTTATTTTATTCAAAGTGGAATAGAGGTGAGCACGGTTTGACCATGGTAACTTTTTGAGCATATATCCATTATGGAATAAAATTCTCCCCTTACGTCAAATAATGTTTTGGCTAGGAGGAACGGTAAATGGGCAAAAGAATGCAACCTGTGTGTATGTGATGTGGTCTCAAAGAAATGGAAGGATGTCTATTTGTATATGAAAAAGGGAAATGTGCAAAATACAAATCATATTAACTATGACTAGTAGCCTTTTCCCTTGGTATTATGGTGGCTGATAATAATGTGTGTGAAAAGTTGACAATGAAATGCTGCATGAAAAGGAGCCACAGTATTCCACTAGATTGTACACTTTTATGATGGAAAATCACGAAAAATCCCATGTGTCCACTTATTTTATGAGATTTTTCTTTTTTTATTGTATTGTACCAGAGACAAGAAGGGATCTGCTCATTCTATTATGAATTATTGCTTGCCATGTCGTTCACAATGGGAATTATAGATATGAACATCGAATTGAATGAATTGTTGTTGTTCAGAGAATGAAAGGGTAGCAGGGAAGCAAGCATAAGCAAATATGATTTATTTTATTAATAATACAGCAATAAAAATATGAATTGACTGAATTTGATGTTTTATTGTCATTCGTTTTTTTCTAAACTCTCTTTATTTCTCTTTTATTTTCAGTATTCAAACGGCAGCACGAATTGGGTCACCCATATTCCACACCAAATATCGGCTTTTCAAAGGTAAGCACTTGTTGATGTGGGTAAATAAAGGTGGCGAGGGAGAAGTGCCATCTTCCTCTTCACGAGCGGGTTTGCTTGTTTAGAAAAAAATTGTTATTCAATATTTAGCAGGTTATAGTTTTTGAACAAACATTTGCTCATCTTCACACTCATCCTCTGCTTTTTGCTTAACCGCTATGGGTGTTTGCTTGCTGAAAGAGGGTTACGACGCTTGGGCCTTTCAAAATTTACATGATCTTGTTTGGGGACTTTGCCGACATGGGAATAAGTACTCAAGTGCATATTTGGTGCTCACTCTTTGTCAGTTTTCTATTTTTTTTTCACAAGTCAAGATATTGTTGGTATCTTGAGACAAAGTCAATTTAATTTTGTTTGTAGACCATTCAATTTCCAATTTACAACCTTGTGTATACAAACGAAACGAAATATACCGCTACCGCTCACACTTGTTTGCTCAGCGAGACTTCTAACGAAAAAAAAGTTAAAATGGAATGTTTCGTTTTTTAATACATGCGTGTGTGTATATTTATTTATTGGATTTTTATGCGGCTTCAGTACCAATCTAATTCTTTGTGTCTTTTCACACGTGATAATGGGTGCAATGAAGTATGTTGAAGATGAGCGACTACTTGGAGGATTTAGATGTAACTCTGGAGTGCAGGAACCTTTCATCTTGGATTCATTCTTAATATGACTTGAGTTACGCTGAATTCTTATTCAAGTCAAGAAGCATCAATACGGAATCTGATTCATTTCCCATCACTAGTACACATCTTATTGTTAGTCAAGTCACCATCGGTAAATGACGATGTTGAGCTGATGCTGATACCATATTATGAATATTATGATGTAAGGAAGAAGGGTGACTTGAGTATTACTTGTATTATTACAAGAGTGAGTTTAAAATTATATGAGAATTGTAAAGCAGAGTATATACCCAGTGTAATAATAATATTCCATGGATGTGACGACCAAGAAAAAGAAGGGTGATTGGTGATGGGAGCTCACGAATCACGAACTTTATTGGCACCAGTGACAGCTTCCCTACCAACTTGGTTGATTACTCTTGCCATTTATGAGTGGAACTGTGTATATATCTTCATATCTCTCATATACATATTGCACATTTGCACAGTTGTGCATATTATTATTATTGTAGGGATATAGCTCGGATGAAATGTGAAGATGATAACTTCATTTTGTAAAAGAAGTGATTGGATTTTTTTTCGCTGGGATATTTCCTTGCTCATTTTCCTCCATGCTATTCAAAACTTTAATGAGACTTTCTTTTTCCGAGTGATAACAACAGCGACGCGTTTCCATATTCTATTCCATACATAAACATGGATTGAAGTGATACCACATATTATCTTCTTCTCCACGCAAATTACTTTTTCACAAGTGCATGTTGTCTTAAGGGAATGTGAAGTGCACGGGGATATATGACATCTTCATTGATATTAGGATACCGCGCTCACTTGTATGATGTTTTTCTATTGACTTCTAGCAGTAGTCGAAAGTCAGACAGATTTTGAACTGTGTTGGAGGATAAAAAGACGTTGTAATAGTTTTCAGTCTGTCACCTGTCAATGATGCTTCTGCTACCTGAATTAAATTGCATTATTACCACTGCTCCTCTCATATCCGTTCACTGAGGAAAAATAAATTATCATATAAATTGAACTCCACAACAGCACACCTTCCTTGCCAGCTATTTGACAAGATGACATAAGTAATTTACATAGCTATAGAGAGGAAATTTATTAGAGGGAAATCCGACGAACAGTTCAATAATTTGATGCATGTACGTACGGCATTTGAAACTGAACGGTAGTGAAATGTTTAAGCTTCTGGATCCGACTACGGGGTTAGCTTTTTAATTAATTAAAAATGACAAAAAAATAACAATTTTCAGTCCAATGAGATGTAAGGTTTGCATGCAATTGAGCAAAATATTTGGCACTTTAGTTTCATCAAGAGTCAATTTTTGACAGTTCTATATAGTTGGTGATATCAGCATTTCAATAACGTATCCTGGATCCCTTCCCACACAAAATCGAAGTCTCTTTCTCAATATTTTAATAACTATGAATACACTTATTGTGTATCACTATCACATACATATCGCATTTCATAAAAAAAAGAAAAAATAATCATGGTCATTCGTTATAGGAGCCAAACCCAAGTAATTCATAAATAAAAAGGAAGGACTCCAGGGGAAGTGTGGAATTATGTCCATATAATATGCCCTCTACATATATGAGACCCCATAACACTGTTCATCTTCAAAGTTCACGAAAGGGAA
>JAHZNA010004869.1:0-34899 GCA_027743935.1 Sinodicranocentrus sp. ZH6 | reverse complement strand
AACTGGAAATGGATTGACTCAAAGGGGCAAATGGGATTGCGTTTCCCCAACCGAGAAAATCAATCTAAGCGATTCCCTGGCCCGCGTGGGGTCTCATTTATTGGCATTGTGAATGTCTGTGTCTCTTTCTCCAGCTCGGCATCAGTGTTGGGAATTGGACGCGGTGCGAGTGACAAGGAAAATGAATCAGTATTAAAAAGGAGAGAAAAAAATATGTACATTTTCTCCTTTCTCGAAAAATGCTCGCCAAGAGGGCTTGTACGGGTGAAAACATGAGTTGGCCAAGGGAGAAAATGGAAATATTCCTTTGAACATTTGTAGCAAAGGTGAATTGTGAGAGTTGCGTTTTGCAGCGGAAAAACTTGGACCCTTTTTGTGTAAGGGAAAGTGTGAGAAAGTTGTAATGTATTAGTGAAATGAGAGGAGTGGACGACGAGTTTTTTTTGGGAAAGTTTGGAGATGCAGTCCTTTTGGTGAAACGCATGGGAATATCTTTAGGTGTGTATCTTTCGTCAGAAGAGTGCGGTGAGGAAATGGAGAAAGTAAGGAAAGCCATGAGCATTAGTCCAATTTCCTTTAGAAGAATATCCTGGAGAAAAATAGTGGCTAGGGATATGAAGACGGTGTTGGGGTAGTAGGGGAAGAATGGGGAGGTATGTATAACACGGATTTGAAATATGACGCCAGTGGCCATATGCAGAGGGAGAGCAAGCTGACAAAATGTAAAGCTGGGTGTGCGAGCATTCTTTTTTGGAGGTCCCAGTGGTACTCAGCTTTTACAAATTTCCTTTCGTCCTCTCCTGATGGCTGCATTTTTCAAGTATAACTCTGGCGTGAAAACGAGCTTGGCTAAAAGTAACAAAATTTTCTCTGAACAAAAAATCTCACATTTCTCTCCTTCCCATTCTCACCGCATCACCTTCGCCAGCGGAATTTTTGTAGGGAAAGGACCAGGTGAGGCTTTCACTTGTGTAAAAAATATATACTCTAGGCCATCTCCTAATATCCTGGAATCGCACCCTTTTTAGTCTTCATCATTTCCTCGCACTATATTACTTGGGGAAAGTGCTGTAAAGAGAACGGAATTCTCACTTTTGCTTTCCCTGTTGAGTACTCTTCTCTTTGAAAAAAATCCCTGTCGCGTTCACCTTCGCCTTGACAAGAAAGTCAGGGATAGAATAGAACTAGCTTTTTTGCCCCACAGCGAAATACTCACTCAAGAGCTGCTACACTTACACGCTTAATGGGAAGAGGGGAAACAGAGAGAAATGTCGAAACAGTCACATTCATTTTATCCCTTTATAAATCTCGAGAAAGAGACAGATGGAGAAAGGGAGAGAGGCGCACATTGCTTGAAAAGAAGGTGTGCAAATTATCCTTAGAAATATTATTCTATTGGAGAGAGCCTATGTTGTTGTAAGGAGGAGTGAGGTGGAGGGAAAGTTTGAAAATATTATGGGGAGCAAAGTGGCTGCAACTAGGGAGTCGTACTAGGAAATGGTGAAAGTCGCTCTTGACTAAGTTTCCAGCCATTAATGTAGAAATATGTACCGAGTTCGCTTAGATTCTCTAGAATTATATTAGTTGCTTCTGAGGAAAGGGCATGACGACATGAAATTTTTCTCTGAGGAAATAAAGTGCGTAGAAAGGAGGGGAGCAAGAGCGAGAAAGTGTTTTGTACGGAAATATATGTTTTTTCTTGATGTGTTATTACCTGGAACAATTTAGGGAAAATCGGGATGATGGCGGGACTGCCATTGTGACTACTAATGCAGCCTAATGTAATATTTAGCTGGAGTATGGCTCCACATATGTGAGCGGGTTAAGACTTTCTCTCACAGAGTGAGTGAATGAATGAGTCTTGGACTGCGAGTTGAATTTCTAAAATATGAGCATGACTTTCTTTCCTCTACTTTGCATGGGAATAAGTGACCTTTTTTGTGTCTGCAAAGCTGTGCCATTCTCTCTCTCTCTCTTACTTTCTCTTTGGAAATCTACTTTTTTTCGTGGAAGGGATTCAGGCGCAAGAAAAGTCTGGTTAAGCTGTTCTTTGAAAAAATGGAGGCGAGATGTGAAAGCGCGCACACACACGTCAACCTCGTGTTTTTGTGCTTTCACTAAGGATAAAATATGTCGGAAGGGGAATGACTGCGGAAGAGGAGAGAATGCGTATATTAGATATGTATCAAAAAGTGATTTTGCACAAACAAAAAAGAAGCTCAGAGATTTTATGCAAGTTTTTCTTCCCGAGAAAGTAAAAAAAATCTTTTAGAGTATTACTTTTTTGGATATGATACATGGGAGGGAGTGAGAAGCAGCATATTTTTCTCTCTTTCTCTGGTGAAAGTTAACTGGAGCAAGGAAACCAAGGAGCAGATTCCACTCTGGTTTTCCCAAAAAGTGGCTGTCATGTTTGGAGGAATATGGGACGTCAGAGGAATACCGCACAACACCCCAAACATGCACGCTCCAAGGAAAACACATGGGGAGCATCTGCTTTCCCCGGGAATTAACTCAAAAGAGAAAGGAGTTGTTCTCTGGAATTTCCATCTTCTTGTGAAAGGAGAAAACCTTAAAATCTTGCAATTTTTTCCAAGAGACACAAACTTCAACTCTATTTTAGAGTAAAAACCTCTTTCTAACCGCTGCCATCATATTCATATTCATGAGTGAATGGGGCATTATTTCCGGAGAAAAGTGGGTGATAGTGGGAGCTACAAGGTTAGGTTGGAAATTTAGAGGACACCACATCGGAACGCGGGTGGTTCCGCCAGGTAAAATTTCTTTTTGTGAAGTGACGCCATCCTCAAGTTGTGGAGCGACAGAGGATAAATGTTTTAAGTAAATGTAGTATATCGCCATTAGGGATGCGTGCATTAGCAAGTTTTTAGTAGAAATGAGAATTCATGTCGCAACAGATCGTATTACGGAGAGCCTGAAAAAGAGGGAAAGTGAAAATGTGAAAAGTAAACATAGCAGACAGACATGTGTGGCAAGTTAGGTTGTGGTATTTCCGAGAAAACACTCATTCTCCAGCGGTACACCACCTCAGCCTCGCATAGTTTTTGGTGGAGAGAGTAAACAGAATTTGAAATTGGATGCAAGGAAAGAAATTCTCCGTCTGGAATAACACTCACGCATACACAAGGTGGTATGGGGATAGGTACGTGGGGGGATACTGGAATTTCCAGAGAGAACAGCTAATTGCCAATATGTTTGATTATGACGGGGCGTTAATGCAAGGCTGCATCATTGAGGGAAAACACGATGAAAAAAAGTGAGGCTTTAGAGGTTGTGGAGAGATTGCTAAAGTACAGTTTTTTTAAACTAGTGTCCCATTTTATGTTCAACGGGAGAGTGAGGAGAACAGCTAATTACGTTTTATGAGAGAGACAGAGACTTTCTTTTCCCGGAAAAACTTGCTCCATGACATTTTCTCCTTATCGAAAAAAAGGTAGTCAAGTTTGGGAACGACTTCATCATCGGGGTTGATGCTAGTTTTCTCGTTATCTCTCTCATACATCTCTCTTCCTTCTCAGAAGTGGTTATTTTCTTGGCTGATATCACAACCACCGTGTCATTATCATCACTCAACTCATTCAACTTGGACCACTTCCTCGTTTCACCATCATACACGTTTTGTCAACGGGTTCTCAATTTTGGAGCTCTCTCGTTGCGGAAGAATGACAAGAGGGTTTTCTTCATTTATAAGTTTCGTTTCGCATATTATCATAACGTATGTTCTTGGTTGGTGACTGTTGCACCCTCCATTTTCCCTCCATTACGTTGGAGAGGAGTAGTTTTACATGGGAAAAAAGTTGCAATCTCTGCCGATGCTGTCCTCTCGAGGGAAATATATGGGAGTGGTAATGATGATGATATTATTATTCCACTTGGTTGAGCAGCGCTTGCATTTAATGTGCACCCCTTTCATCTTTCGAGGGGAAATTATCTCGAAAAAAAGCTTTTCGCAACTTTTCTCTTTAAAAATAAAAAAGGGTTATTGATTTTCAGAAAAAGAGCTTTGTTTAATTTTTAAAACTTTTTCTGCAGGTTTCGTGGCTAAGGAGAAAAAAGGATAGTTTGCAACTGCTCACTGTGGGAAATACCACGTACAATGGAGACTCCAAGACGGGACTAAGGTTTCGGTGAGAAAGAAAATTAAGTTATCTTGTTTTGTAGTTTTTTATTGTAAAATTAGTTTTACATGAGGAGCCTTGAAACGGATTGATAAATTTGGAAGGGAAAGTTCAAGTGATTTTGTTGGGGTATTCGCAGCTATCCGAACAATTGGCGATTGGGAATGGACTCTGTGAGCAAAGGGGATGAAGGGGAATACCAGTGCCAACTCTCGACGCACCCACCAAAAGCCTTGATTTATCATTTGAAGGTTATTGGTAAGTTCTGCTCGACTTTTATTTCCATCCTGTTTTTTGAGAAGGGCGCCCTCTGTGAACTTAATTTCCATAATAAAGTCGCTCCATCATAAGTCCCATCTTACCTGTCCCTGCAGAGATAAATTGCTCCCCATTTAGTTTCCTTTGCTAGAGTATTCCATCATGATGGGCAAAAAAGTGATGGCGGCAATAGTGGAAATTTTTTTCGCGAGTATTTGTACCAGTTGCACATAACTCATCACTGGAGGGAAAAGTAAACACACAAATAACTCATGTCTGGCTAGACCGGCTGACGAAATTGGAGAGCTGGAAAAAATTGTTGGCTCCGAGTTTGTGTCCGCTGGATACCTAGAATTTGTCCCTCAAGGACAATAATAACAATAAAATAAAGTAAGAGGAGCTAAGCTGGATGAAGGAAGGACGAGTGAAAGTCAACTCTGCTCCAGTTTTCTACTTTCCCCAGCTTTCCAATAGAATATGAGAATGGATCAGTTGGGGCTAATTTGCCAAAACAACACACACAAAACACACACGTATGATCAGATCTAGATGGCACACACATTCATGCTTATTATTTGTTCTGCACAAATAGATAAAGAGTTGGTGATCTTCCGTCTATTTTCATTCGTGTCATGCTAAAAGCAAAAGACAATCAAGTCTGATAATATCATCCTCATGTGAAAGCGTCATGGACATGTTTATCCAGTATTGAGTTGCTTTGTGTAAATTTTAGATTATATTTTGGTTAAATTGGAACGAGGACGATAGGGAAATTTAAAGAATATTTTGCAAAGTAGACAATAATTTGTGTTAGCTCATTACACGAGTCTAGGAAAGTAGATTTTCGCACAGTGTTTGAATATGCACGCCCGTTGTGTGTAATTCCTCTCAACCGGTGGGAATTTCGGGAGAAAATTCTCATGTTCCGGTTTGGTGCTCCCTGGAGAAAGTAGGAGTTTGCGGAGACATCCGCTCTAATCTGGTTATCGGCATTAACAGTCACATCCCGGCTGTATCCCCTCCCACGACGGGAAAGAGTTGTTCCTTGTGTCAATAATGAATTGAATCTGGATCACAGTTGAAAGCAGCTGTGGTGGTGCATAAAGGGGAAAGCTAACAGGTCTCAAATGGCGAATTTATATGTTTCTCTGCGAGTGAAAGTGGGATGCAGTTGCAGGTTAGAGAGAGAGAGAGAAAGCAGAAGGGAGAAAAAAGTTGGATGCAATTGCAAATGGCTCACTGATGATGATATTATTACGAGGATGATGATGTGGAATTGATGATAGGCGAACTCATGCGTTCACATAGAATCTCCGAGATATATTTCCCTACGTGTACACATGTGGGCCGCTCTCACTTTTAATAGAATCATTCCGCCTCCTCAGTTGACACTTTTTCCGTTACATTTGCTGCTGGAATGATGATGACAGAGGATTTCATGAAAAGCCCATTTCCCCAATGTAGAGGCTAATGTGGACGTGGAGTATTCTACGAAATATCCCTACTGCAATCCCATTTCTAGTCATACCTAAAATGATTGGCGAGTGAAAGCGGCAGTTTAGTTTCTTTCTTTTTTCTAGCCGGATGTTATTATTATTATTATTATCCTAACTGATATTTTTTGGACTGGTTGTGTGGTTGTGTGTGTGTTTAGCTCCAGCAGTGATAATTCTGGATGAGAATGGTCACACAGTGACAGAGCGACACTACAAAGTGGACTCATCCCTCCACCTCACATGCAGAGCTAGTCACGTAGATAAGTTTTTGGAGAGCGTGGTCTGGCTCAAGGGGGATCGCGTTCTGCCTGGAGGTGACAGTCGTATCAAAGTCAAGTAAGCTTTGCTCAAAAAAATGTCATGAAAGGATGTATATTTCTACTCTTTTTATCTTCTCTCTCATTCCTACTCTTTTTCCACAAAGTACTACTTTCACTTTTTATCTATAGACCTTCGCTAATTTCCCCCATTTGTGTGGTCACATTTCTCCCTCCCACCGCACCCATTCCTTGTCTCTTGTCAAACTAAATGATTTTCATGTTGGTTGTTGTGAGTTCGTATTTTACTTTCAAATTAGCCTTTTCCCATTCCTCGCTCCCTTTTTAATTTTCATCCTCTCATCTACTTCATTTATCATGAGGATATTTGCCTTCGTGTGTGGTCTCGATATGAATATTATTAATGCCAGGGATAACGAGATCATTGATGCAGTAAAGCCTACTCCTCATGTCCTCATCCCATTAACATATCATCTTCCCCTGGACAAAAATATGTAGGGGAGTAGAAAGATGTGGAAATATAGGTTGAGATGAGTGAGCATTAAGTATCCTTATAATACCTTTTGTCAGCAGATATTCTCTTTTATCTCGAGTATCGACAGCAAAGGTAAAACCCGTTCGGAGAACAAGAGAAAATGAAAGTGAGTAGGAGGATAATGGGGATGATGAACCACAATGAGAAAACAACACCCACTCCTCTTGTAACATAACGAGAGAAAGATGGTGAAAGCAAAAAAGAAATAATTGTTCCAGGGATAATTTAGCTCTTGTTATTTTAAATGTGGGAAACTGCTCTCATCCCAGCAGCTGGTGCGATATTCCAGGCAGCTTTTATAGCTTTTTGCGTCTCATTGGAAAAAATTGAGGGAAAGGGTGGGAATTTTTTGGTAAATATTGAACAATAGATGGAAAAAAGTAGAGCGGAAATTTGCCAAGCTATTGTTAAAAGTAGGTAGAAAATGTTAGGTTTTCTAATTTTTTGCGAGGGAAAGGCATGATGATGAAAATATGTGGTGATGACAAATGGGTGGCTGTATCCTTTTATGCGAAAATGTTATCCCGCTTTTCACTTATCATTTCGATAATTATACCCTTCCTATTCATTGGCTTCCGTAGAATTTTTTTTATTGTCATAAAAGTGGGAAATGGGAATGAGCTGCAAGACAAAAAAGGAGAAAGGCTTGTGTTTGGTGTAACATGAAAATGAGAATATTGTTGTGTGTTTTGTGTGTGCAGACTGACGAAAAATCAGACAAGCGGAGAGGCGAGCGCTTTCCTCTCCGTTTTGTCTGTTCGGAAAGGAGATTCTGGCAATTACACATGTCGGGCTTCCTCTCTGGCAACCTCCACTATCGCCGTACACGTGCTCAATGGTATGTGCCTCTTTATCACAAAAATATGACCAAAATATATTTCATTTTCTTTGTGAATCCTATTCTCCCTTGACTTTTCTCTCGTGAAATATGAGCTGACGAGGGAAGTGAAGAAATGAAAATGTTTAATTTACGATGTGACGCAAGAGGAGAGAGAGGAAATGCATAAATAAATACATAAAAGGGGAAAAGATACACAATCCTCTTCGTTGTGACAGAATACTATCAACTTTTCATAAACAAAGTGAAAAACCAGTTAGTTCATCGAGATGAAATGTGAGCATGGAGAAAATACTTTCTCTTCAAAAATCCACTCCTTTATTTCCACATGACTGACCACACATGCACTCAAGTACACACTTGTGCATGATATGGAGAAGGGAAAAAAAGCATTAGATTATTAAGGAGTGCTTTCTCCTTGAGAAAAAATAAAAATAAGAGGGAAATGCTGATAAGGTTGAAAATCAAGAATGATGAAGAGTCAGTGAAGCATGATGAAAAGTGACAGGAAGACATATTACAAGTGTCTTGTAACCTGATTCCATTCATTACCTTTCACTTTACCCCTTCTTTCAAGACAGAAATAGAATTTTGCTAGGTGAGGTTTATCCTCTGACATGACTCGGGACTGACGCAAAGGTCAAATTGCAAGGTGAGCTAGGATATGAACCTAGAGCCTACACATACGCTTGACACGCTTCATCTAATAAAATTAACAAGTTGGAGAGAAAGTTTGTGGGGAAAGTAGAGAGGTAACAATATTCGACATTATTTTCCTTTAATGGATTTCTGTGGTTATTTCTATCCACACGAATCTCGTCACCAGCTTCACATGACAGCTTTTAGTTCGAGGACAAACCTGCCAGGATTCATTTTTCGGAGGGAAACGTTTGAACACGACTTTCCCATTTTTATTCATGTGTTTTGTGAATGGAGATGGACATGGTTGTGATAAAAAGGGTTTTATATTTGAATTTTTGTGTATGTGTTTGTGACAGGCGAGCTTCCGGCGGCCGTCCAGCATGAGAGTAGTGCAAACAGATTAGCGGTGCGAGGGAGTGGACTGTCAACAGTGATCCTGATGAGTGCTCCTGCCCTCCTCGTCCCCTTGACGAATGACGTCCTCTGTCCAACCATTCACCACAGTCGTGGTCTGCACAACTGTTTCACTTTGATTTTCCTCCTACTCACTCTCATCGCAGCCTCTGTCAGCATCCCCTACCCAAGTGGAACTTGGACTTGAACACTTTTTTATGTGGCAGCTTTTGCTGCAAGATGTGTTTCTCATTTGCATGTTTGTGTTGTGTGTTGGTTGAAAATACGCAGTAGAATCTGTCCCTCGCAAACACACGCCGCGAAAACTGGCCAATGCATGCTTGCTAATGTGTCCTTGTTGATGGAAGTCATTGTGAGGAGGACACAAGAGGAATTTATTTATTTTGGAGAAAGTAAGTTTGATATTGTGGGAATCTGTTTTGTTGTTGTGTGTGGGGCTAACATCAGCTGTCATCTGGGATTGGGAGGAGGTCGGGGAAAGAATGAAAAAGAATGCATTCCTTTTTTTGTATCTCATTTTTTCACTTTTTTTCCGTCCTGCGACAAGTAAAATATCGTTGAATGGGAGATGTGGATAAAGTGGACGAAAGAATATAAGCCCATCAAGAGTGACAAAGAGGAGAAAGCGACTGTTTCGAGAAATGTCATTTTGTCTCGTACGTTGTGGGGGAAAATGTGTGGGATGGTTGAGAAGAGCTAGGAAAAAAGCTCAGCCGCAGTTTTACGTTGGAGTCCCTCATGACATGCTTTCCCGGGTTTTATGCATAAAACTTTCTCTTTTCGTGTCTAAATGTACCTTCTGCAGTACGATAAGAGGGAAGAGACAAGCGTTTAAATCAAGAGGAAAGAAGAGAGTCTAAATATTCTTGTGTAGTGGGGAGAAGTGCATTAGGAGGTAAAATGCACCAAAGGGAGCGTTCAGGTATTACCCCAAGAAAAAAGGGGTTTTGTTATACCAATCCATTCCGTTTCTGGTGGTTCAATCCTGCTCAGGATTTTTTCCTACATGCGTACGTGATGCATTTAAAAAGAGGAAATATGCGAATGATCCCTTGAAAAAGAGGAAATATGCGAATGATCCCTTGAAAAAGAGGAAATATGCGAATGATCCCTTGAAAAAGAGGAAAAATTTATAAGAGCATTTGCCGGTGCTATGATCTGAGAGAAGGGTAAAATATAGCGTATCCTGAAGCAATAGGTTGCCTCCCTCGAGAATTCCCGGTACGTGGCTAGTCCTTAATAATACCCTGCATATATCATCATCAAAGGGGAAATGTTTAGAAATAGAATCAGAAATCTGGAACTGAAGGACAGCAGCCGCACGATACGAGCCTCTTTTCAGGAAAAAAGGTTATCCAATTCTATAAAGTTTCGTTGGGATTGTATAAGACACAATTTATTAAGGACAGATAGGCTTGTGTGAGGATGGTAGAATGAGATGAAGAATGGGATGACACATGAAACGTGACAAGTGGCTTGCCTTTCTCCTTGTTGCTATTTTCGAGCCGTCCACTCTCACCCCCTCTCGAAGAGAGTACGAGTTTGTGAGACGGGAAATACACGAGCAATTGTAATTGTACACAATGGAAGAGCCCGTTGAATGTCACGGGCTCCATCATATCTTTTGTTGACTCTTCATTTTTCCCTATTTCCTCTTCTTTTTTTAAATCGGTTTACAATGGCTGAGGAAAGGGGCACGGAGCGTGTCCAAGTCAGTGGTCCAAAAGTCCAATGCTGACTCTCATTTTTTCTTGTTGCTGGGAGCCTCCTTTTCTTTGCGAGCTTTTTTATTCGTAGCTTTTCTTTTTTGGGAAAAATGTCCCTTGTGAGTTGCCTCCTCTCTGACATCTTTTTTTACTTTTCCAATCCAAAAGAAAGGGAAAAAATCTAAGCTTTTTGTGCATTTTTTTCCTCCTTTTTGGAGAGCAAGCCGATATCCATCTGCACATGTGTTATCCTAAGGAAAAAAAGCGTGACGGTCGCAGGAGTACGACTATCACATTACATTTCAATTTCTCAAAGGTGTCACCAGAAAAAACAGGACTAAGGGCTACAATACACGGAAAGATATTATGTCCATATCCTATTTTTTATTATCTGTCAGTCAGGTCATGTTGCTGTGGATGACCTCCACACACTCGTGTATACTATAACGTGCGCTGCTAACAGCTAACCAGATTGATTCAGTGTATCTGGAGAAAAGAATGGTTAACTTTTTTGGTGCACATAAGGCTGAGGAGAAAGTTTTTTATACTCTATCATTTTCAGCTTTCCTCCTACTTCCTCTAAAAATGTGTATGTTTTCTACTGAAGGGAAAAAGATATTAGGGAAAAAAGAAAAGATTTTTTTTTCTTTCTCCAATACTGAAGAAAGTATAGTGGAGTTTTTTTTGTACAAGTTTTTAGGGGAAAAAGAACTGTAATGAAATGGATTTGTAGGTACGGGAGAATGTACGTGGTGATATGTACATTATGGGGAAAGTCATCCAAGTGAAAGAGAAACTGTTGAAAGAAACAAGAGCGGAAGTTGATTCGGGCTGGTGAACTTGAGTTTTTACCCATTCAAAGCAAACTTTCACTTAACACTTTTCCTCATGCCCGAAACTAGAAAGGAATGAACAACATCTCTCCCAATCTTTTTTTCTTTTCCTTTTCCACCTCTTTTCACAATAAATGTTGAGACAAAAACAGGAGGAAAAAGCAGAGAATTCAAAGAAAAAAGTGGGGAAAGTTGTGGGTTACCGGGAATGGGAGGATAAGAATAAATGTATCAGAATTGGTTTGGATAGACCACCCAAGTAGAATTTTCCTGGTTTTTCCCCACGTCGATGTCCTTTTCTTCTTCTTGACTTATAACACTATTACATAAGCCATGAAAACATTGGAGACATGACCACACACATAGGGAAAACCATATATTGCTACTTTTTTGTAGCATCAAATTCAATATCAAAAGAGAAGCATAGAATGGCAAAAAATAAAAAGCAAAAGTCTGGAAGAAAACTTTGGCAAAAAAATCTTTGTTTAGGAGCTCCTATTTGTGGGGGAGTTTTTCGACTGAATAAAAAACAGAAAGAGATATTTTCAAAGGTTGGACGGCTTTTTTGTCTGAAATAAATATATTTTTTTTGTAATAAGCACTTATCCTGTATTCTATTGGCAAAAATGGAGTATTTTATGGAGCATTGTTTTTTGTCTGGTTTTTTATATTCCCATGTTTTTGGGGATTGTTCACGGCTAAATTCTCATATCCAATCTAGTCACTCACTCAGCCAGGCATTTTCGTTTCGATGAAAAGAAATAAGATACGGGTAACATTTGAAATAAAGCGATAGAGAGAAAGCCCGTGAGAACTACAAACTTTTCATGTGAGAAGCTCTCTGACCATTGAGGATATACATAAGGATATAAGATTTTTCGGTGGTGGAAATAGCCCTCATGGGGATGAAGGGCGAGGACGAGAAAGGGGAAAAAGTTGAAAGTGGCGGATCCAATATCCTCGTGGAATTTTTTTTCACGCTCACTGTGAAAAACAGGTCCCAAAAAGAAACAGAGCTGGGAACTCACACTCAGCTAATTCTCATCTCTCTCGGTTTTTATCTGTGGAGAAAGTATCTCTTGCGGAGAAAGCGAGAAATGAAATGGCTAGTTTTTATAGTAGATGCCAAAGACAGGATTTTTTTGTGAGAGAAAAAGAGAAAGTGAGCGTGTCAATTTTTTTTCGCTGATAAGAGTAGCTCACGTACGAGACAAAGAAGGTCCCAGCCGTGACATTATGAAACAGGAAATGACCCCAGTATTTCATTGCAAGGCGCCGAGATAAGTGAACATGATAAGAGTACACCTGATATGGGTCACTTGGTAAAAAGGGTAGACAGATTTTCTCTCCTGGTCTCTGCTTTCTCCTCGAGATTGAAGTGGAGGCAGTTTGTGAAAAAAGCTACAATATTTTTTTTCGCAATTAACCCACTCTCCCTTGAATACGTGATGTAATGATAGAAATAATTTTGCGCAACTTTCTCTTTTGTAAAACATGGAGAGAGGAAGGGAAAACAAGAGCCTCACCACATTATATACAAATGTCATTTATAATTAAACCTAATGCATGTGCACACAAAGTCTTCTCCAAAGATCAAAGGGATATTCTGTTTTTTAAAGGGGAGAAATAGAGTGGAGAAAATGGTTTTGAAATATAGTTTACCACTTTCACTCTAATTTTTTGGAAGACTACTTGACTTGAGAGTGAAAAGGAAAAGCAGTCTAGGGTTGTATGAATAGTAAGAGTGGCGCAACTCTGAGAAATAATTGTGATATGAGAGGAGTGAAAGTGAAGATAATTAGGTGGAGAGAGATGCTTAAAAGAGAAAATGCTTTATAGAAATCGCGTGAGCACCCTTTCCTCCCTCAGTTTATATAATCAAGTGGAAAGATATGAAGTGAATTAATAATTAATGTAAAATGTAAATATGGATGATTGTGAAAATGGTAGCAAGTGTGTGTGTGTCGACGACATGCTACAACTACAATATTGTTTGCTTTGCTTGTGCTCTAACTCACGTCCATGTAATATTCGCACAGGTTGGTTGAATCACTTTTTTAGAGAGGGAAAGCAGGCTTTGAGGGAAAACGTGTGAAATTCCCTTTTGCATAATGAAACAAGGAAAATATATGGTTGGAACGGGTGTTGCAGATAATGCGAGGATGAATGTGGCAGAGGAGTGCATGGCTGCGGTTTCGTTTGCGCTTCTGCATGCAAATCCGCGAGAGTTTGGATGTGTTTGCTTTCGAAAAGTTTGCAAAGTTGCAATTTTTTGTGTGGAGGATATTGTGTGAGCATTTATAATTTTGTATGAATGCATGATTGCCCTTTTTTGGTTACACAAGAGGGGAAAGCATATTCGCCTCGCATTTCTTTCACCTCTCATAACTTTTAGTTTGATCATGTGTGTGCAAAAGTGTAGCTTTTAGCTGCTAATTAAAAGGTAAATAGTGGCAAGGGTTTGTAGTAAAATAATTAAAACGGAATATACTGTGGAGGGGAAGATGTAATTGGGGAAATGTGCTACAGTTATCTAGACAAATAATCTATTTTATTATTACACGTGCAAACGTCGCCCCTCTTGTACAATATTCTCCTTTTAAAATTACCATAATTATTACAAGCCATTATAATCTTTTAGAATAGAATAATATTTTAGGACTTTCGCCAGTCTGGGTTTTAGAAGAGAAAGTGAAACAAACTTTATTGTGGTTATTTAGGCCTAAAATATTTAAGCTGTGAATTCGTTTCAAATTTCTATTGTAAATATTCAGCCTCTATTCTCTATGTACATAAAACAATGAAATTGAAGGGATTTAACTATTTGAGATAATTATTAATTAGAATGTGTAAAATAGTCGCTAAGATTGGTAAGGCTAGTAAAGTCAACGATGAGGCTAATTAAATAAAAGTGAAAATCAACCTTTCCCTTTTCGAATTGTGAACCTGACTTTTGGAGGCTAATAAATGTAAGTTTGTATTTCCCGAGTTGACTGGTTGGCGTGGAGTAAGCTAATAAAAAATGATCAATGTTTGAGAATTTAATAAATATTAATTAATGTAAATTGTACAAGTACCTAATAGAATAATAGAAAGGAGAAAGTATTGGTGGAGGTTGGAGTTGTGAAAAGGTTTGTGTATTTGGGAAAGTAGATAAAATTTAGTTGAAGATGACAAGGAGGATATTGTGCATGATAAATTTATGGTAGCAGAGTAAATCCTGATTTATGAATAGGCCATCGTGCATAAAGGATGTTGCGGATTTTAGAAGAAATGTATTTAAAATATGTGTATGCGGAGGAATATAAATAAAATATGAAATAATGTTGGTTAGATAGAGAGTTGAATAATATTTGATGTAATACCTACGCGGCTGAGTGTAATAATGAATCACTATAGCTTTATCCGTATGTGGATGTGGGAGAGGGATGATATTCGACTATATATTAAAAAATTTGTCTCTGGAAAATTATTACGGACGTCGTATTCGTATTGTCATATGCTCCAACATGTGTAATACTTTCAAAAGAAGATTAAACGTGTATCTGTATTCTCTCAAAAGAGGCTAAACTCTATCATTTTCATAAGGATTTACTCCGCCGACCGCCAGTTGGCTAAATTTACATTAAATTGCATACGGAAGGATTGCATTTTGTTGAGATTTCAATTCCCCCTGTATGGATTTGGATTTAGAGAGAAATGAAAATTTTCCCTTTGTCAAGTTCTCCATGTGGTTGTGGATTGGATTTGGAGTATTTGCATAGAAAAGGCGGATCTCTGGTTGCAGCTAATTAATGCATCTTCCCTGTAAACTTTTTAACATCTCCCGGAGGAGTAAAATAACACCAACTTTCTTTGAGAGAGTGTATCCCTTTAAAATTCCACTCTTCCCAGAAGAGAAAGTGGTTTCGTAGATTCAAAACTTTCTCGAGTTTAGTGCCATGGCGTATGTTCCTCATAAAAAATGTGTGGAAAGGAAAACTACATGAGCATTGTGCTTTTATCCCATAATATTGTGAGTAGGACACGGTGGAAAATATAAAAGAGAATGATCTTGGTTGAGGTTAAGGGCAGGATGGAGAAAGACAACAATTCCCAGTGAAAATCACCTTTTCACAAAAGCTCCCCACAAAATGGCCATTGTTAATGACGACTTTTCATTAAGTCCCCGATATATATCCCACTTGGGGTGTCTTCTCACAAAATGAGATTCGAACACTCACTAAATAGAGCCGCAGAGATTCATATATAAAAAGTGAACACACATATCCTCCCCTCGCTGCTATCACAATATCCCATAAACATAAAGAAGAGACAAGACTTAAAGTATCTTTTCTCAACTAAGCCATCTTGTTCTCGTCCTTTTCCATCTTATCCTTTTTCTCTACTCTAAACACCAACCAAGAGGACAAGGGGAAATTCGTAGAGTTATCTCGAGTGAATATAGTCAAGTTGTGAAATCTGCTTCGCGTCTCAGGTAAATATCACTTTCTCCTTAATACATGGCTTTCTTCGTCTTTTAATTGGAACACGATATGGATACGCATTTCCTCTCTCTCTCTCTCTCTTGAGGGGAAAGCTATGAGAACGGATGCTTTGCACTCGAAAAAGAAATGGGTTTTATTTTTCTTCCTTCGTCACGGCCACTTGGCTGGTGGAATGGAGAAATAAGACGCTAAAAGTGGGAATGGCGTCTTATTCTAAAACTCGGTGAAAATAGGCTCTTGTACATCATCACGTCATTTGGGGGATCACCACTGGAAGGAAATGAAGAGAAAAGAAATAAGCAAGCATGTGTAATGCCTTGAGTGGTAAGTCTTGAGATTTTTTTTAGCATGTTTCTGGAGAAAAACAATCCCACCAAAATTAAGGAGCCGCGAGGATAGCCATTCAGTCATTTTGTATTATGTTCAACCAAGTGAAAGAAAATGAGAAGTGGATATTCGTAAGCGGATGGAAAAGGAAAAAAGCTGGTTGTTCATTAGCATAAGTGCATCATTGGAAAATGAAGAGGGAACGGACATTCCGAGAAAAAACAAGTGGAAATTTCATGCTTTCACTTGAAACATCTTCACATGGATTTTTCTACCAATAAAATCTCTCTCCACGTGTATGAATGTGTGATGGAGAAAATGAAATGATCCACTTTCAGGTTTACAATATTTTTTTCTGTAAAAAAGAAAAATGGCAACTTTCTTGCTTTCTTTGTATCATAAAGTCAATGGGAAATGAAAAAAAATATATATGTGAAAAAAGATGCATAAGTATATGGGAAAAATCTCAGCTCTCATAATATTCATATCTGATGGCTCACATTTGGAAGGGGAAGAAGAGGAAGGATTTGAGGAAATAGTTTCCCATTCAAAAGTGGCACTTTATTCCTCCAGCCTCACTCTCTCCATAATGCTCTTCTTTTTGGAAAGGTTGAGCTACATACCTGAGCAAGGCATTTTTCACCAAAATACATGACCATCATAACACTCTATTGCCGTGTCATGGAGAAAGCGACCATTTTTGTGGAATGTTTTCCAACTTGATTTTCACTCCCAGCCGAGAGAAAAGAATGTGTTGCGAGAATTGGTGACGATACTCGGTATAGTGTCATTTTCTCTGTCTTTTGGGGAAAATGGGAATATTGGAATTTAATTCATCAGTTTCACTGGAATGAGGACGACAGAGGTAAGAAAAGTGGAGACAATTTTTTGTTTTTTTAGGAGAAGAAAGTAGACTGCGCACGGTGACGCTGAGGTTTTTATAGAGTCGATCCCAGTTACCGCCTCATGTCGCTATTTTTTACGGTTTGGGAAACTCTCTGAGGTGGAAAATCGATGGGGACTTTGTACAACGAACCGAATGATACGCACCATTTATCTCCATTGACTAACCATCACCCCCTCCGTTGCTTGCTTTTTAAGGGAAAGAATGTTAGTCTTGAGGAAGAATTTTTTTGGAGATGTGGAGAAGTAGAGAGAAAATGGATATAAATCATAAATTGAATTTTCAAACTTTTTTTTACATCGTTCCCAATTGCTTGGTTTTGTAGGTAGTAGGCATGTCCCATCAAAAATAGAGTAAAATGGAGCTCTCTGTTTAACTCTATAGTTTCCCTGTCATGTGGCAAATCAAGCAAGATTACATTTATAGGTATGTGGACCACCCACCCAGCTAATGGACTGGGGGATGTCAATATGCCCTATTTAAAGGAAAAAGATTGTCTGGCAGCTTTCCGGAAATCATATTTTCACGGATGGGAAAATCTTCACATTCCAAAAAAATATAGATATATTTATTTTGTAAGGGAAAAAGGGATGCCGCTCTGTTTCACTTTTTTTTGTAGCTCTCCTTAACCGCTTCCTTAGTTTTCTGGTTGAGTGAACTGGACAAAATGGATAAAAGTAAGTTATTCAAGAGAGACAATTCCATGCGTCACCGTATTATCTGTCATTATCCAGTAATTCCCTTAATATGCTTTATGACTTTGGAATAGCATGTTTTTTGTGGGTAAAAAAATGTGAAAAAAGGAAGAAACAATGGGAGCGAGATTTTTTTACTGCGGATTCCTCCATCTCATCTTTAGCCACGTCTGTGAGGATTATTACCCGAGTGTGCAGGAACGAAGAGGGTTTTTATTTGGAATAAAATGTGATGGAGAAACATTAACATGGAGATTGGCTCCGTTATTCACAGCGATGAGGGATCGTTTGGGAATGGAGGGAAGGAGGAATATATGGTTTGTTGGCTTTAAAGGTAATAACTCTATTTATCCCACCTTTGGCAATTTCAAGCACCACCGATGACGAAGAAGCAGTCTTGGAGGGAGAGATGCAATCAAGGAGAAAATTCATAGACTTGCAATACCATTTTAAAGCCCATCCTCTCATTCCTCTCATTCCTCTCCCGCTAGTAAAGTGTCCATTAAATGGGAAATGACATTTCCACGTGTTTGCTTCCATCACGTCAAGTCAGTGGAGGACGAGAAGATCACGAGCATTGTCCATTGCATTCCAAGGAAAATTCCGAGGAGGAAATGAAATGAAAAAGGGGTAAAGGGGTGAGCTAAAATTGAAGATTTTTTGTTGAGATTTTAAGAGAGGAAATATGGGGAGTAAAAAAGGAAATAAAAGTAATGGAGTAGAGTGGTCATTGTGAAAGGGAGAAGTTGCAAATCATGCGAACATGTTGAATTCTGACAATTCAACAGCGGAAAAAGGCTCGTGGCTCATTTTAAAAAATGAAATAGAGTAAAGCGAAATGGAAGATAAAGTTTTTTATGTATTTGACTGGATGGATGAGATTAAAGAGAAAATTTATAATCGATTAAGTTAAGTCCTTCATGTGTAACTTTATTTGTCAAGATTTTCCCAACTTGAATTCCTCTTTTGTCAGTTTAGCACGACTCTTTGGAATGATAGTGGAAGGCAATAAAATTCATGGCAATCTTGGAAATAATTACATTTTTTTCGTTTAGCTAGGCTCTCCAAGGCGGAGATGCCTTTTACCAAAGACATTCCTACTTTCTCTCTCTTTCTGCTCCTTCTCAAGCTCTGAAACTTCCAACTCGAGTTCATTCATCCTCTTCAACTTTTCTTTCTTGATTCGGCTCATCTTTTCGTTTAAGAATTTGACATAAGCTGCGGAAGTCTTTCGCGGGGAGGAGGTGGAAGCGACTGAGCTTCGTTTGTCGGGAACTTCAGGCATATTGTAGCGGATCGTGTTCAACTGGTGGGGGCTGTTTCGCATTGACTCTGCGAGGACCTTTTGCGTCATGTACATTTCGTAGTAGTGACCTTGATAACCGATTAATTCTGCGTCTTCCCCGTGCTCCACGATTTGGCCGTCCCACAAAACGTAAATCATGTCGGCATCTCGGATGGGTTCAATTTTGTGGGAAAATACAATCAAAGTCCGTCCTTCTCGAACGTTTGCGATCACTTGGAGGAGTTTGCTGTCTGATTCAAAGTCAACGGAAGTGGTGGCGTCGTCGATAATTAGGATCTTGGGGTTCCTCACAATCGCTCTGGCGTAAGAAATCCTCTGCTTGATGGCAAACACGTGCTCTGTCATTTCCAGCAGACTCAGGTTGGCGCTGTAATCTCCTGGAATGTCCAAAATGTCAAAGTGGCATAAAGCTAGTTTCGCCGCTTCCAAAATTTCGGACCTTGGTGTTTTAGATGGATACCTACTGCCGAACCGAATGTTGTCTTCAATGGAGTTTTGAAATAAACAAGGGTCATATTCCACAAGACTCATTAGCTTCCGAATTGACCTTGGATTGATGCTTTGAGCATTTTTCCCATTGAATTCAATTGCCCCCAAACAAGGGTCGCACATTCGGAGAAGAAGATTGCAAAATGTTGACTTGCCGGAACCAGGGGGTCCAACAATGGCGACATAAGAGTAGGATGGAATATTCAAGGTTATCCCATCTATCGGATCTTCGTCATCCTTGCCGGGATATTGGTAGCATACATTTTTTACAAGGATTTCAGGTGGATCATTGTCGTCGTCAAAATTTGCTAGTTGACTCGGTTTATTTAAGAGGGAATCTATTTCCGGTTCGCTGACAAGGATCCGCTTGATTTTGTGGGCGGCTGACTTGCCCGTGTTGGTATCGGCTAAAATAACTAGTTGATCGCCGATACGGTACGCTCCGAAGATGAGAAGTTCAGATGTTCTGAAATAAAATCAATTAAAAATAAGCTCTAGTTTGGTAAATTGTGGTAAATGACTCACATCAGGATGAAGCCGACGAGGCTAAAGGTGCCGGCTGGTGGGTTTGAAATGTAATGATGAGTGAGCGTGATGAATACAAAGACTGCACACAGCAACCACGAAGATGTTTGAAGAACGCTGTGCAAAAACGTGGTCCAAATGACGGAGCGTGTGATAGACTTGTATTGCTTGTCCAGGAGTTGCCTATGCCTGCTAATGAAATGTGGCTCTGCTCCGAGGGCTACCCATGTCGCCAAATTTTGGAAAAATTCTTGAGTAAACTTGAAATAGCAAGAGAAATCAAAATAAATAGCTGGGCACATTAAGCTAACTATGTTAGCTAACTAGTTGAAAAAATCGTACATCACAGGCTGGCTTGAACTTGCGATCCAAATTCATGGATTCGGTTAGTTCTCTCTTGCTGCTGTAAAACACAATGTAAATGAGAAAGGGCATGAGCACCATCAGGGAAACAGTAACAATCGGAAAATTTTCTTTGGATAAAGCATATAAAGCAAAGATCATTGACGCTCCGAAGTTGCTTGCGGCTTGAGTCACTATTCCGTAGGATACGAGAAGCACCTGAAAATGGCGGAGCTAATAATTTTATTACAATTTTGGAATATGACATTAGCGTCGCTAATTGGAATGACTTACATAATGAACGATTGTAGTATCTGCGTAAATATGATAAGTCAAAATGCCAATGTCATGCTCCTTCTCGTCAAACCAGGATAAATCCTGAGCGAGGATGTGACCAAACAAGCGTTGTCTTAACTTCCTCGTCATATTTTTACTTGCCATTCCAAAGCAGAATTCTTGAATGAAGGCGGCGACAGCGGTCAAGATTCCGATCAGAATGAGGTGCACTGACAATTTCAGAACTGTCTTCCGTAACTCAGCCTCGGTGGGATAGTTGGTGGAGAGCGTTTGAAAAAATGATGCTACCACGTACGTCTGACATGGGATGGAGATGCCTAAGCAGATGGAACCGAGGAAGCCTGGGATGATGAAGCCCCAGTCGTGTTTCGTGACCAGGTATAAGTCTCTCCAGAAACCGATCACTTTAGTTTGCACCTTAAGAGACGGAGCAAAGTGAGAGAAAGTTAAGTCGTAGTAAAATAGCCGACGAGACTAGAGAGGATTCGTAAATGTGAAAGGCTAACTGTGGAGTAGATCCCTTCGTCATACTCGGCCATGATGTCATCCACCTCGTGAGACGTAGCAACAAGATCAGGCATATCTTCATTGAAGGATTGGCCAGCTCCAGGCTGCGCAGTCATTTTTTTCAAAGCATCCATGAAACTTTGTCGGTGTAGCAAAGGATTTGGCTCAGACTCGACAATTCCTGTTCTAGATTTTCGAATAGACTTTAGCACATTAGTTGCCTGACTTAGTTTCGGTTGGGTCTTATCTCCGTCCGGTGTTGGACTGATATTCCGCGTTTCCTTCACCATGCTGAATTTCACACGACTTGTGCGTTCGCTTGTGTGCATTTCACTGCTACCAGTTCCATGAAAGCTTTCACGACTGTCGTTCCCTTTGAAAAGATAGTCGAAATCTGCAGTCATTGTTGACAAGTCGAGACCACCATGTCCTTTTCTTTTTGAAACTTGCTTCCGGTACGAATCAAATATTGTGAAGAATGTATTCCCATGTTTTCGAATTTGAGCTGGAAAGTTGTACAACATAATAACAAATGAGGGAAATATTTAAATTTTTGTATCGGTCGGAATGGTATAGCCTTTTACTGGAGTAGTTTGTCATGGGCCGAGCAAAGTTCATTCGTTGAAATCCCATCAGACCGAAGCCTTGATGCATAAATCTATCCACAGACTTCCGGTTCCCATCCGAGTAGCGGTGCTGATTATGCAAGAGAAAGAAAACATATTAACCGAGTATCAGTCAAAGATTTATGAATGGTGAGGGGAAGGAGGAGGTGTGCTTGGCATACATAAGCTTCCTCCAGTCTTGCCGCCGCCATTGCTTGAAATTGTTGCTGTTGGAGGTGCTGCATGTGAGAGAGTTGGCTTTGCCTCTCCGTCTCACTCATTCTTTCGTCTTTCACTTCAACGTGTAATCCAGGATCGTCACCATTTCCGGGTGCAGCAGGATCTCCAGGTTTTGTCGATATGTGTTGCATGGAAGCTGCGTTTCCGTGAGAGATGAAGGAGCCCACGCGGTGACTGTTGTCGGTGTCATTGTGTGCTTCAAATGTGTTTCTTTGGCTACTGCTTCCTCTGCTACCTTGACTTGCCACACTGGCATCACTACCCAGTTGCATGAGTTTGAGAAAGTGGGCGATTACATTGGAAGCATTTCGGTGATCCGAATCTGAAGTTGGCTCCGTAACTTCAAAAGAGATTTTTTGCAATTGAAGGCGCTGGTTAACTTTGTACGCTTTCAATTGCGAATGGAGTCTTTTCTTGGATTCAAGGCTGCAATTGATAGTCTCTTCGAGACGACTGTAGTACTTTCCTTTAGCCTGGATTAGCTGGATGTGGTTTCCATGCTCGATAATGTGTCCACCTTCCATGTAGTAAATGCAGTCGGCTCGTTTGCTCAAAGCGTTCACAGTGTTGGAAGCCATGATAACCGTAGAAGTGTCTCGAACGAAGTTGACATATTTGAGAAGAAGTTGATCCAACTCGTCACCCTCAGGGGAAAGGGGGTTGTCTAAAAGGACAATTCGAGCTCGGTGAAGGTAAGCTCTTGCAAGGCACAATTGTCGCTTCTCTGTCCAGCTCAAATGGTCTCCGTATTCTTTGTTGGAGATAATCGTGTCGTAGCCTTTGGGGAGTTTCTCAATGGCGTCGCGAATGTTGGCTTCTTGACACGCCCAAACTATGTCGGCACTAGAGGCGGACAATTTTCCGAAGCGGATGTTTTCGTAAATTGTCCCTGTGAAAATAATTGGCTTCTCACAAATCAACCCGATTTGCTGCCTCAGCCAATTGATATTGTAGTTTTGGAGGTTAACCGCGTCCAGGCTTATCTGTGAGAGGAAAGTAAAGTAACGTTATGATTTATGATAAGAAGGGAAACGAGATAAACTTGAAAGTAAAAGTCATATGATCACGTACGAAGCCACTGCAAACATCGTAAAGCCTAGGTATCAACTTGATAATTGTGCTTTTCCCACTTCGTTCTGGTCCAGAAAATACTAAAAATGGGTGTTAAATTTCTAGTAAAATATCGCCCATATTTGGAATGAGGAGGAAAGACTTTGATGAAGTTTCATTCAATTCAACCAACCTACAAATTGCCCACTGAAAATTGTCAAAATAGGGATGTCTAGAACGATGTCATCAGGCTTTCTAGGGTAGCGAAACGTGACATGTTTAAAATCGATTCTACCAATCGCAGCTCTTTTTGGAACCTTCCCTTCCATTGACAAATTGTCAATTCTAGTCTTCCTAATACAGAAAAACAAAACTTATGTAGACTTTGATGACCTTCATGCAAGCACAAAAGTAAAAAGCGTACTACCAGTCGATAACGAAAAAAACTCCTGTCGCATTTAAAAGGGCGATTTGCATTGAGGAAAGCAAGCTTGCAAGTTGGACGACACGTAGTGATATATATAACAAGCCGAAATACACCTTAATTAAAAGTAAAGTACAAGACCTTAATTAATAGTAAGTAAAAGTCTTGGTTCGCCCCAAATTAGTGAAAACTGCTTACCAAAATCATTTCCCCAGGTCCATCTGGGATGAAAGTTGCTTTGTTTATATTAAAGTACCTAAGCTTCATAAAAAAGCTGTCTCTTTGTAATGTTTGAGGGGATGTACAAAACTGGTCATGATGTTTGTATTCTGCTCCTTTACCAATCAAGAAGATGATAGCTGTGCCGACATTGAGTACCAGCCAAATGGCACCGGAACTGGCTGCTGCAATGCACATCCACTTCACTTCTCCTTTTCCATTTTTGGCAGAGTTCAAAGCATTTCCGAACCTTTCCAACTGGATGTTTTCCCCTTGGTACATTTTGATCATTTTAATGTTAACCAAGTCTTCACGTGCCATTCTGTGCGCTTCTTCGAAGTTGTCATCGGCAAAAGAGGATCTTTTTACCTCTGCCGTGTTACCAATGTGCACTATGAGAATGCTCAAAGGCACAAAGGCAATGTAGGCTCCGGTGGCTTTCGGGTCTAGCAGCAGGACGGTGATTATCATGACAATCACTGTGAAAATCAAATTGACTATGGTAGGAATAACGTCACCGATCCCGAGACGGATGTGGGTCACTTCTTCTGTCGTCGCTTTGGCAAAGTCTCGATCTGTGTAGATATCAAACCAAGCGATGTCTTTGCGAAGGGTGCTTTCGAAATAGGCTATTCTCATTTTCTTAGTCTGGGAAGATAAGCTTGGGTGAATTTGTGAGTTATCGTGTGAATTTTTTACTGGCTTTTAATCAAATTACTTGACGATCTGCAGCTACAGTGAAGCAAACGCAGTATAAGAATTGCGAAAGGATGTGAATAAACCACGCAGAAAGGATGTGGAATAAGAAATATCTTCCAACTTCGACGACTGTGCGGTTGCAGTAGCCTGGTACACTGCAGTTTCCATTTTGGGGGTCTTTGGTGCTTTAATTTAAGACAAAACATGGATAATATAGTGAACCTCGCGTTTGAAAAGTAGACAACTTACGGGAGACACCGTTCGTAAACTGCCATATCATGTATAAGAAATCCTACCCTGTGAAGATAAGTTTAGGATAATATATATGGATTTTAATTTAAAAGGACTTGATTGAATATTGAACGTATTCAAAATTACCAGTGGTAAAGATAAGGAGTAATGAAACTGGATAGAATAGCTAAAACAATTCCAACAACCATGAGCAGCCAATCGAGACAAGTGGCATAGCGAAAAATTTGATGATACTTGAGTTTCTTTCTATTCTCAAGCATTTGTTGCGCTTGAAGAACATCTTCGTGGGGATCGAAGGGATTGAGATTGCTGTATTCTTGCCCAGTTGTTCGAGAGGAATAATGACTTAGGGTTAAATTAGGGCCTGGCTCGTCGGATAATGATAAGGGTTGTTGAGAAATGGTAACATATGGCGGGGAAGTTCTGGGTGACAGTGTTCCTACTCTTCTTGTTTCTTCAAAGTCATTAAAATTATTGGCAGGATGGTGTTCGTTGGGACTGTGTCTTGGTGGTGGCATTTTGTTTTTTTTTACTTTAATCAAGATATGTGGCACAAAAGAGCGTTGAATTGTTAGCGATTAACGATAATAGATCATGGTTATGGCTCGTTTCTTGTTGTAGCATATTGAAAATAACTACATTAAATTGGGGAAATTATGATTTACTTCAATCATCCATAGAGATACAAATACAACTAACTATGCGGTACAGGTGATATATATGAGAATTATACAAATGCACAATAGACGGGAATGGTTACTGTTATAGAAATCCCACGTGGTCTGTTGTGACCGCTGTTTTATTACAGCAGATAAGATGTTGAAAATACATTGTATAGATCGAAATACGGAAATGATGTGTTGGTCTTACTTTATCTTTATTTTTCAAGTAAACACGTAAGAAAAACACACGGAGCAAGTTGTATAACTTTTACTTGAGGGGGATGAAACGCGAAGAGTGCGTTGCACCAATACCTGGCCTACCGTGCTTAACAGGCTTGTACGTCACACTGAATTCTCCTAGGTAGTGACCAACCATTTCGGGCTAAAATTAAATAAATCAAATTCATCATTCATCATTTCAAAAATCCAGACTCATGGCACAATAATGTTACTGCATTTTAAAATAAATAAAAAGGTACGACTAATATGATTCAATTGTACCTTGATTTCAACTTGATTAAAAGTTTTGCCGTTATAGACTCCTACGATACTTCCAATCATTTCGGGAAGAATGATCATGTCCCTCAGATGGGTTTTTACGGGTTCCGGCTTTTCGTTAACTGGAGCTTCTTTCTTGGCCTTTATTAAACAAGAAAATAAAATCAATATTTTGAAACACCTTTGACACTTGTCATCATTCATCCGTAATATCACAATTGTGAGAAGTGAATTGTACGTCTCCTCGCATACATTTTGTTTCGTAATGACATGAAAGTGACACAATTGACAAGTAAGAAAGTGACATACCTTCCTAAGTTTCTTCAAAAGAGCTACATTACGCCTCTTCATTCCTCTGTTGAAACGCCTGCGAGCACGAGCATGAACCAACTCGGTGAACTGTTTCCTGTAATAAATGACACCAAATCAGCCTTTAAATGGGAGCTTCCCATGAACAATTTCCATCATAACACAGAACCGACTCCTATCGCCTATCACTGGTAAAACACTTCAACTCACATGTTCATGTCCAACAACTGATCGAGGTCAACACCTCTGAAGGTGAACTTACGGAAGGTCCTCTTCCTCTTCAATGCATCATCCTGTAAATAAAATAAAAACAAAATAAAGATTAAATTTTGCAGTTTTTAGTAAAATAATTATAAAATATTGGAATGCTAATTAAGGAGAGCAACTTACGTCAGCCATGTTGATGATTTTAGTTTTTTAAATTAGAAATTTAAAAGAACAAATTTGGGGAACTCTAGTGGAATGACAATACACAGTGAGACGGTCGAGATGTGGGAAAACTCTGCTGTCTTCAACACGCCGCACGCACTGCAGCCCAGTTTGGAAATTAGCGGCGCACACAATCCTGCTTTGCCAGATGGTCCAAGTTGTTTGCTATACAACGCGAACCAAGAACAAAGGTGCTTACAATGTATTGGGTTGGGAAGAACTGGTGGATGGAGAGGAGAAGAGGGTTGGAACATGACTACATTTGAAGCCATTGAAAATAATGTTAAACACCTTCCCCGCGAAAACGAAAGGTGTTTTACTTTTCTATTGCTATAATGGGTGTGTACTCCACCGTCGTGGGAAAATAGTATCCAGATAAGATGAAAATAAAAATCAATAGTGAAGAATGGATGACTGGAATGTTGTGGACAATGTCACAAAAGTTTAATTTAATAATTACTATTAAAGCTAGTCAGTGACGCAAACCTTAAAATCCTTTGGAACTGGCTCAATTGGTGACTTGTGTTTGCTAAAAGAGGTACTAACAATATTCTGTTAATGGTAATTCATGTGAGAAGGAGATTTTTGTACTTTGTGGTAATGCTACATTCAACATTTTAATTTGATTCATTGTTGATTGTAGTTGACTAGTCACTAGTATCGGGGTTGCCAGCAATTATCATGGGTGGCCGCGGTGAAGCAGTAAGCATTCTGCGGAGCTTGTATCGGGAACTCCGCCCTTCTGTTAAGTTACCCCAACAGCATGTTTACGAGACTCAAGTGTGGAAGTATATTGTTGGGTTGTGCAGGAACTGTAAAAATCAACCCCCTGCAAAGGTCGGAGAAGCACAAAAGAATTTAGAGCATACAGGGAGGTCATACGTTTTATATCTACAGAGCAGGCAACAATATCATCGGATTTGTGATGAGTACAAAGGGGTCGGCGAAAGGAGTGTTGAGGACACAGCAAGGCTAGTCGGTTTTAAAATGCCACATGAACCTAAAGACCCTCCTAAGCAAAAACGCAGCAGTTCCTCCTCAGCTAAATCTAACAGTCCTCAGAACACCTTCGAATCTACTGATAAGTCTGTACCCCAGGACTATGGTTCAACGTCGACGCAACAAAAATTGACTTTATCGTAGATTAGATAGTTGGTAGTTTGTAACAATTTGATGTTATGTAGTTAATTATTTGCCGTATAGGAAGGGTTGCAACTTGCGAGTGCCGCGTAGTAATAAGCGTCTATTAGCCAAATTATGCGACATCGACGTCAATTAAAAGTTCCTCTTTTGTTATTAAGAATTCACAATTTTACTCACGATCAGATTTATTGGAGTAATAAAAATGAATACAACAGTAGTGCATTCAGCATAACAATATCTAATATGTTATCTTTCTAACAAATGAATGATAATGTGTAAAAGACAAAATCCCATTTACCTTCTTCCTCATCTTATTAATCAGTCATGTACACCGTCGTCACTGTCTGTTCCGAACAAATTCTCTGCCAAACTTTCTTTCGGTGTGGTTAAACATAAGTAGGGTGAGTTTGAGTTATGTACATAGCTTGATAATTTCAAGTTATCAACTTCACTAATAATTACAGTACAGCTATTATTACAAATTAACTTTAATTGTATCAAACAATATCAGACCATTCAAACGAAACCGAGCACGCTAAACCTCTTGATTTTTTCTATATTGATAAATTCATGGAAATATGTACTTTAATACATGTAACTAAAAACTAAAATCTCTACTTGTCTACATTACAATAGAATATCTACTTGCACAATGCACAACAACACATAACACACTCAATATGAATGAATGAAACACACGACTAGCCTACCAATAATATTGATCCATTAGTCAAGATCAAATCAGCATCTCCATAATCCATTCATTTAAATAAAATCTAAAATTGCCACAGTAGCGTTTAAGCTACAAGCTCCGTCTTAATTTCCACCTTATCGGTAGTATCCATACTGTCAGGGTCCTCTTTTTTATCCTTCTTTCCATCATTGGCAGTTTCTCCCTCTTCACCTTCACCAGGCTCGCTATTGTCACGTCGTCGCTTACGGTTGGCCAACAACTTCTTTTGGAACCTTGGCAAAGGATCCATTCCCAATACTTTGTGAATTTGACGAAACGCTACTTGTCGAAGTGCTTGCTGTTAATGTAAATTAATAAAAATGATTATCAAGGACATGGCGACATGGACTACTACAACATAAAAGTTTCAAGTAAACTACGTTTGATGAAACTAACCTGCGCATACGCAGTAATATCTTCCCGAGCTTGATTAGACAATCCACCAAGTGCATCTACAGATTCCTTTTCACATGGATCCAATAAACCGGGACCATTCTGAAGTAATATTCCAGCTGACACAACTTCCAATACCACTCGCAGGGCTTCTCCAGGAGTTAGCAAAATTCCAGTGCTATTTATAGCCTTTTCGCTTAAAAGTTCCACGGCCTTTAATTACAAAATAATTTTTATAATTAACGTTACTGGAATAGATATGAATGATGACAGATACATTCACTTCATATGCCTCATGCTTACCCAGCCAGGGAGTGAATGCCAAGAGGGTACCCTGTGACACAAGTCTCTCAAAATCCTTATAACAATGACACAACTCTGGAGCGCCGTTGCTCTAGCCTGGTGAATAGTTAAAGATATACACAAGTTAAATTAGTTATTCCACAATTTTGGGAAGGAAAGTTACCAGCAGTAGTAGGAAGGAAGCATTCTTTTAGAAGGAAATCATGACAAACTGGAAGTAAGAAAGAGTGTAACTTTAAACGAGAAAAAATTGTGAAAAATACTCTATTAAATCAATAATCAATGATTCTCTGTCAATGAAAACCTTCTCAAAAACTGATTAAAGTTACTGCTTTTTTCGTATACTTTTTTCTGAACTTAAAAGAAAGGTGATACAGCCACCACCTCATTGACTCGTAATAAAACTGTGAAAAGATGATTCCTGTCGACTAAAATCCTTTCAGCCTCATGTCAGTAAAAGACTTTGGTGGAAAAGTTAGTTTAATAAAAATATTTCATGTATCAAATCCAGAATGATTGTTGAACAAAACAAATTTTAAAAACCATAAGGCTGCAAAGGAGTTAATAATTACTGAACATGTGCCTTAGATCTCTTTAAAATGCAGGAATATTGTGGTACACGTTACGTTTTCCTTTTCAAAATATCATTATTCCTCTTTCATCGTTTGAGAAACGGAAAGTGGGCATTACTGAGCCAAAAACTTTGAAAGCTTACGAGTCGTAAGAGTATACACAAAATACGAAAGAACTGTAGAAATAATGATGTTTGAAATTGTAAAAAGGTAAACAAGTCTAGAGCACATGCACACCTGGAACCATTTCGCATGTCTTAATTCGGCCAAAGCATCTAGGCATTTCTCCTTGTCCAATACATCTGGTGTGTCCTTGACCTGAGTTGCTTGGGCCTCTATATTCAACATGTCAACATTAACACACATCAGATCAGATTTTTCAAACACACCAAATTATTCTTTTAACATTTGTAACAATTTAAATTTAACAATCAGCGACTCCACTAGTACTGCTTTTAAACATACGAGTGGACTGCCCAGTTTTTACAATAAAACCCTTTATATTATTAATTAGCCTACAAATATGAGAACTATATTCGTTTTTTAATAAAAAATAATCATCTGCTCTGAGTCTGTGTGTGAAAATGTTCTGACAAAAAGGTTGAAGGTGGTGGCGGTCGTCGTGCTTTGCTTTCATTAACTTTTTAACAAGTTTAAAAGAGCAAAGTTTGCTTTTAATTAAGCGACGAAGATTTTGAGAAAATCCTTTTTTCCCGAGTCTCTTCCTCATTGTCGAAGTAGGAGTGATTGATTCATTGATTGACGTCGGTGATTAGTGATCAAAAATCAGTAATCATAAACGAACGACGGGGTACAATAGAGGGAATCAGGGAATGGGGTTAACGCAGTTGAACTGCAACTCTGCTGAGGTTATTTTGTTACGTTTCTTCGGCTTTCACTTTGTTTTCACTCTGAAGACAATCTTTCCATCGTAGGACCTCAGCAGAGCATTCGCTCCTCGTCTCTCTCGTCGCTCCATATTCTTCGCCATTCAAAGCAGACATTTTATTCATGATGTGAACAATCGTGTTTCCACTTTGAATGGAGTTTTCTCCTCACTCATTTCCACCGGCACCACTTCGAAGTCACTCTGCAAAACCACTTGAAACCTCTCAACCAATTTAGTTTAGTCACTAGGTAATTTTTAGTCTAAATAGGTACTTCACTTTCTTTGTCCAATAATTAGTGGAAAGTTGCTCCAGAATTATTCGAAAAATACGGATATTTTTGTTTATATCTTACCACCCGCCAAACAGAAATATTTTTGGTGATGATATTTCATTTCACCGTTTAGGCCCTCCACAAGTTCCACAATTATGGAATAAAAACACTAACAACCCATATTGCTAGACTCTACAGTTTAAAAACTGAGCTTTAAAGTGGTTTTGATTTTTACCGTTAAGTGCATTTTTTTAAACTTTTACAATTGGTAAAACATGTTCAATTAATATAGTTCCAACTAAACATATATAGTATGTACTGTGTAGATAAGTTTATAGAACAGTACAAAGTACTTGAATAAAAAAATCAAATAAAAGTGATAAATGATTTGATTAAAAAAACAAAAATATATAAAGCCTCGTAGATGCACTTGAAACAGAAATTCGAAATGATCTCTTCACCTCTAAATTCCTAGCACTGCACCACCAAAGACCAACGATAACCTAATGAACCAACCGACCCATTCGCAAAAAAAATACACAATACAAATGGGTTTTTTCTTTGACATCATATGCGACATTTTCAATTTTAACCAATTCACTTTTCTCTTGTGTCATGCCAATAAGTGGTAAACGAGACCCATACAGAATTCTCTGGATAGGTGTTTTCCTCGTTTTGCAATTATCTTACCACCTGCTGCTACTGCAGCTGCGGGACTGGTCTCATTTCCACTACCGGGGGTTCTCATCAGTGGGGACGTCATTGTCACCGTTACCTCAATTTTAGGCTCCTTGGTAGAGCTAACTACTAAAGCTGCCACTTCTAACTTCTTTGATACCTCGTACTTTTCATCTGCTGCAACAGCCTAATAATGATTACAATAAACATGATGTAACACTTTGTTCGATATTCCGAATAAAATTTGCTTTAATTTTTAACATCAATCTATTAAACTTACCAGCAAATGCTTGGGTAATTCTTCGACAATTTTATCGAGCATTGACACAGTCGGCTTTTCCGAGCAAAGGACCACCAACTGAACAGATCTATCTCCCCGAAGTAATAATCCTTTGGCCAAATGGCCGACCCTCATGACTCCCTTGAGAACTCGAGATGCTTGCAACATATCAGGTTCAGCTTTGGTAGTAGATCCAGCTTCCTCTTCAACTTTCACTCCGTTCACTTTCTTTGCATCTACTTCGGCAAAATGGTCAGATACTAGTTTTAGCCCTTTCTCTGTATTGGAAACTATCTTTTGAATAGCGTGCAGTTCTTCTTCCCGAGGATAAATGTCAGCATGTCTCGCCATCACGTGACGATCTTCCATACTTTCTGGTCTTCGCATTGGAGGCATAAACTGCATATGTGGTCCACCGGGAGGTGCGCCATACTAAATAATTTCAAATTATCAAGTTCAACTAACTGAACTTACCACACACACACACACACAATTCATTTTCATCATAAGGAAAATGAAAGCACTCTGAACTTACCACTGGAGGTGCGAAACCTCTCGGACCAGGTCCAGGGGGGAGAAGTGGCACAGGTCCACGAGGAAAGCTATTAAAACAATTTCGATTAGATAAGATTAATATGAATGTAAAACTATGACATTAAAGGGATGAATATAAGTAACTCACGGTTCGCCGATGCTCTGAGATTTCCTTGATGGTGTGACTCTTTGATTCCTTCGTTCTTCCATTTTCTTTTGACGACTGGATGGTTTCACATCCACAATCAAATCTGGGTTGACTTTCTTTTTATACTGCAAACGATGACGTCGTCCCTTCATGTGCATTTCTTTTGCGTTCGGGTCATTGAATCGACATTCACAAAGTTTGCAATTAAACGAGACCACTTTACCTATAAAAGTTTCACAATGATTAGCTCATTCTCACCTCACTACATAACATAACTACATAAGAAATTGTATGCCTTATAGTTCAAATACCATCATCACTGCGAACTTCTTCTATGTAGTCTAATCCAACTGGTTGTATATCTTTCTCGACGTAGCCAGCCGCTGCAGCTACGGAAGCGGGTGAGTCCATTTTATTTTCAGCAGCGTTGGTCACCGGTGTCACAGTTGCATTGGATGATTGAGCTACTGGTTGCTGCGGGGGTTGCGCGATACTCTGAGTTGGCACAGGCTGTTGAGGTATTTGCGTCTGTTGAGGGGGTGCCGGCTCACTGTGCTGCTGATTTTGTCCGTAACGATCAAAATCCGCCTTTGGACCGATAAAACTTATCTTGGGAGTTCCTCCTCCTCCACCTCCAGTTTGTTGCTTCACAAACGGAGTCTGCTTTGGGGGGACAGGCTTGCTTGGAACGTTGACACTTGATTGTTGCTGTTGTTGCTGCTGCGTCTGTCCCTGTCCGTTCGAAGCCGACTGTATCACGGTAGGGTTGTCTATGGGTCGAGGTCCCTTCATCTTGTTCATATGGGGTCCTCCACCGCCACCTTGCCTTTTAAAGCCAAAGTTGTTTCCCTTGGGGGCTGAGGATCCCTGCGCATAAGCTGTAACAGCGTTATAAACAGCAGCATCGTAGTTAGTAAATGTCGCCGCTGTGAATATGAACGAGGAAGAGTTATGTAACAAACTCAAACTCAAAACTACAATACAGAGGAAGTTGAGTTACACGTACCTTTATTTGAAGGTGGCTGTTGTGGTTGAGTGAATCCAGCATATGAAGTAGGGCCAGCACCAGTTACTCCAGCAGTATTTGCGGCATAGGTAGGATAAGCAGTCGATGTTGCAGCAGGGCGCGCTGGAGGTTGTGGAGGTGGAACTTTTCCAGCAGAAGGTTGCATTGGTTGACCAGAGTACTGAGGTGGAGGTTGCTGGGTCGGTGGTTGAGTATAGTAGTTTTGCTGTCCACCCGCCGACTGCTGAGCAGGTCTTGTGTAACCACTAATTACATAAGCATCAGCTGAAGGAGGGGGAGGAGCAGCATACGCTTGACCCCCTTGGGACACAGCTGCTTGAGGCGGAGGGGGGTACGGCTGGGCAGTTGTGTAGCCCTGGTTCGGTGTATATTGGTTCCTACAATTGACAAGGGCTATTATTAGCATTCTGTACACACAAACTGTTGAAATTATATAGCCATCAACTATCCAAAAATCAAATGATAATGTTCGTGATATGTTTGTATGTTTTGTTAATTTTTTATTAGGTTTGCGATCTAGAATGAACTAGGTTAGCTACCAATTTACGGACGACATTCAAACAATAAATATTCCGTACTGGAATCACTTACCCGTACTGCGTTCCTCCATGAGTAAACGCCCCGTAATAATTATTCGTGGCCATGTTCCGGTTTTTTGTGGCTCAGGTCAACAAGACCCGTTACAAAGTTGAAGGTTTAAATTTCTTTGAAAAGAGTGAATAGTATTAACAATCACTGGTCACGGTATTCAGTCAGTACTGATTTGCACAACGAGCTCGACGAGTTAAACCGACGGATGGCTGGGTACACAACAACTAATGAATGAATGGAGGAGTATTATTACGATGCATGTATAGCAGCAAGTTGTGACAATGCCAGCTTGCCCATTACATTTCTTCCCATTACGTAGCACTTGAGCCAGGCTTGAAAAATGTGAAAGGATACAAGATTCTGTCTGTTGAGAATACTCCTGTGTTTGTACAGCGAAAAGCTCGGCGAGTGCTTTGTGCGTGGGCTTATTGCTGCTAGCTGCTGGAAAGGAGTTGCAACGCGGATGCTACCTTTGCCTCAATAAGCCGAGCTGCCTAAAATATCGCAGCTACTCTTTGTCAAGTACAGAGTTTTATGTATTTCGGATTTGGGTACTTTGGGTACCTGCGTGACCGCATCGCAGAGACCGGTGACGGTGTGATACGATGGGGTGGAACAAACAGGAAACAGAAATGACTTTTCTAGGAATTCATGTAAAAAGGTAGGTCTTTAAAGTACCATTGAGGTCCAGTTTGTGATCTGATGCACTGGACTCAGAGCAGGTGCCCGAAAGGTCGTACTTTCAAAACTGCTAATTATAATCCTATTAAAAGCCCTTAATGGGGGAAATTATAGTCACATTACTAAGCTAATCATTTTTCGCCCATTTTGAGGGGTGGCTTATTACGTAGTTGCATTCTTCATGGGAAATTCCAACAAGTAATTGATGCATACAAAAGCTGAGTCAACTCCAGTTCCAGGTTCCAGCGAG
>JAHZNA010004868.1:0-16139 GCA_027743935.1 Sinodicranocentrus sp. ZH6 | reverse complement strand
TGCATATTAAAGTGCACCTGACTACAAATTTTCAGCCAAATATCTTTCACCCCCCCCTTGACCGGATAGGTCTTAAAACTCTGAATCTAAATCTAATAATGGTTTCTCAAATTGTGAAACAAAAAATATTTACGATTATTTTTTCTCTAGTATTAAATAGGGGAAAAACTTGCCCAACTTGACAGTTTTGAGTTTTGTTATAAAAACTGTCACAAAAATTTTTAAACTGATTTTCTTCGTTTGTCGTCGTTTTTACCCGTTTTTTTCCTCCCCCTCTTTTCCCTTTCTTGATTTTTTCCCCTAGCTTTTTTCTGGTTTTTTACGAATTTTCGCCAAAATTTCCCGCTGACTACGTCAGCGTGTCAGGGCAGATTCCACATAACCGTGCACAGTGGCCGTGTCACCGCATGACACTTGTTGGTTGTCTGTTAATTTCATGTGTTCTCCATTTGGATTCTGCAAGTCTACTTGACTTTGTGCAATCTATACTGTCAACTGAAAACCGATTAGAGAGATACACACAACATAGCGGGTGCTAGAAACAGAAACTTATGATAAATCCGTATTCAAAATACATGGTCACTGTCAATACAGACACGAACCAACACCAACACGGTGGATTAGTAATAGTATGGAAAGATGTTTCTGTACATTTATCCTCATGAATGTGAAAAATTTACCTTCAAATTTCTTCGACCCTCAGCAGTCTGAGCAGTCAGCGTCAGTCAGCAGTAGCTTAGCTTATCTACCTTTTCTGAAACTGACTGACTGTTGTCAATCGTAACGAACGATGTGCGTCCTACAATTTACATTGTTGAAGGTTTAAGGTACAGCCGTACAGCGTATAGCTTAACAGTCAGCATAATATTTAAACATATAAAACTTTTTAACTTTTGACTTACAACGTTACAACTCAAGATTAGAAATTATGATCAACATCACAATCACTAGCACGTGCAACATGTGACATGAGACCAGTCTGTCAGTAATTTACACCTAACCTTCAATTTACTACTGCACAAATATTTCTTTAATTAAAATTTCCTTGAATGGAAGGTTTACGCTGACGTGACCTTCATTAATTACGTATTAGCGTTTTTGTGGACTTTGGAAAGAAACTATGTGTTGTTTCAACTTTTGAGCCTATAATTAATGGGTGAGCTGTTTTAGATGGTATATTTATTATCTTGGATTGAATAGGATAAAATTTACTTACTTTTGACTTGTAGATGAAGGTAAGTATTGCGTAACCAAATTCTTTCATCACATTGAGCGCATTGTTGTTGACGGCACAAAAGAAAGGCACAAACAGACGCGAAACAAAAGTTGATAAAGAATGTGACAAAAAGAGAAAACAAACAGCACAACAAAAGTTCGATTCAAACAATCGGATCGCGGTATTTTGGCATTGAGATTTTGTCCACAGTGGAAACACTCGGGCCAATTACATACGAGCGCGCTGGGCACGAGTTAATAGTTTAAGATTGGAGATATGATGGTGGCAAATGGGGTTCGGAGTAAACCACTAAAATCACTGATCGTGAGCACAGCGAGCACGAGTGACGAGCAGTAGTAATAATTAATAAAACGGATTTACTTTTCTTCGTTCGTATTTACTTAACTAACCGATGTAGTGTGAGCCAGCCAGGGACATTCTTTGTAACTTGTTAAACTAGGGAATATACCACGTACGTATTTTTCAGATTCATCACATCAGTGGATACTTTTAAATAAGTACATATTTAATGCATTTAAATTAGTCAGTGGTTTGATTTACTTGACAGAAAATTTATGAGTGGTGTATTTTTTGTCTGTTTTTAGTATTTAGTCATACCTATTCTGTCACCGTTGAGAATGCCTAAGTCAAATAAACCCGATGTAAACCAGCATGATGGGGAAAATGACACTGATTTGACTGAAGAATCTGAGCAGGAGGCGAAGAAAGTCAAGGAGAAGAAGCACGACGCTGGGGCTGCAGACTTGGAAAAAGTTACAGATTATGCTGAAGAAACTGAAATATCTGGAAGTGATATTAGCGGGGTTAGTTTTATGTATTATATCAAACACCCTCCTAAACGGTTGTTAAATAACTCATATGAAATAATAATTAAAACTTAAAATACAAAATATCGATCTTCATGTACATCATGACTTGTGCCTCTTATATAGGTGCGAGGCCTTATTGAGGAGGAAGTTGCCGGGCGACTTTTAAAGGAGAGAGAGTTGCAAAAAGTTCAAATAAAGAAAGAGGACGTGGAGCTTTTGGTACGCACTATCGATAAAAGCGCAAAAATTTGAAACGCATGTCAATCGTAATTTATATGCAGATTTGTTTATTTTTGTGGAAATAGGTTAGGGAATTGGAAATGCCGCATGATAAAGCCGAACGTAGTTTACGGGAACACGGTGGAAACCTTTTTGATACTCTAGTTACTTTGACTACTTAAGTTGTAAGTTTGAATTTAAATTAAACTTTTGAATCGCAGTGTACTTATGCTCATATTCCTAACTCCTTTTAAAGGTCGACCTTATCCTTTCCTTAAGATTTCCCCCATTTAAAATACATGGGACGCATTTTTGTATCCTGGCAACATAGGATAAGGTCGACCTTAAGGTTAGGAATATGACCCTTACAGTTTATTTTATTGTACATTTTGGTTTTTCAATCGCCATAACCTGCAACCTGTCATTTTATAGCACAATTAAATTGCGTTTCCAAATTTACTACGTCGTATGTCGTATAAATTAAATCATATTCTTGGTTCAACGATTTAAAGTATCTGGGGAATATTTAACGAAGAGACCTTTGAACCAATTCCCAGCAATACTTCCCATTAGCTTCAACACTTTGTCATAGTCATAATCACTTGCTACGGGTTCCCTATTCAAAAAACGATTGCGAATTTGAATACTACGTGCCCTAATTTGCTCATGCTCTTCACTAAATAAAGTCATGCTGACTAAACGTCTAAGTCGAATACAAAAACAACAGAAAAAAAAATTCCAACTCTGAGCTGAGTTGTCAGGAGTAGGAGTATTCTATGTAGCTCTAGGCTGTAGCGCTGAAGCGCAAGCTTTATACATATGCAATCCAAAGCATATTATGCATATCGTGCAAATTTGCAATAATCTGCTGACTAGCAAGGGCTACCACAAACTATGAAACTAGCAGTAACAATCATTATCATTAATAATAATAATAATAATAATAATTCGCAAAAGCCGGCACCCTCGACCAAGGTTATTACACCGACTTGGTTAGTAGATATGTTTTGCATGAAACTTTTTCATTGGTTATTGGCAATAAAGCACTACATTTTTTCACTTTCACTGCTTGTACAAGTTTGCAACACTTCACCATTAATTACCAAGTTTCTGGAAACTAAGTGGAAACTCCCCACGAATTTATTTAACAGAACTGTTAATAGCTACAAAGCAATATCTAACAAGCATAATAGCTCCATGCAAACTCGGACTGCGAAAGGGCCGATGAAAGATAAGATATTTGACGGGAAATTTGTACCCGGGTGCATAGTATTTTGATGTCAGGAAGAAGATTCCGACGAAAAATTGCCAACTTTCCATACCCATGAGTCATGGCCATGACCCAAGTCTCCGAAAAGTGCAAATGCTGGAATTTTTTCCGAATACATAAGTATGATACAAAAAATCTATTTCGCGGATAAATCATCATTATTATTATAGTAGCATTAGTATGTACATGATTCTGAGTTAAAATGTATAAAATATAAGTATCTACTATTTTTAACGTAGTTTTTCGAATAATTAGTAAATGTTCCATGAAGGTTAAAAACTAATCATTTATATAGCAAGTTGATCATATCATATATCTGGGCATCTTGCTCTCGTCCATATTTTTACTTCTTGCTGGCTTTCTCCGCGTTAGCTCTTAGCACTGCACCTGGACTTGGAAGAGGTCGTTGTTGAAAAAGTGAGCCAGATGCCGTGGTGTCGACCCCAGTTTTGGCACCTTCAGGAAGCAAACCACTACTCCAAGTTCCCCTATGAAAAACAAAATAAAGATTAATATAGCTTAGCGGTTTTATTAACGCGATTAAAAATATCCAAGTACGGTAGAAGCAAAGTAAATAGTTTAAACACAGAACCACCATATCGCTATATGTCATATGTCTACGGCCCTGGGGAGAACGTAGAAGGTAGATATATATTTGCTGCACACAACAAAAACTGGTCACCACACCGCAATGCAAGCAAGTAACAACAAAAGTAACTCATTCCTACCTTGGAACATCTGAATAAGCAGATGGGTCCATTGGATCAAGTTCATCATCATCTCTGTTCCTGCGCCGCCTGTTGTCCCGGTGTTCCGGTTTCTTGAAACGATTATCATGATAAGCTTTTTCTCTCTCTCGGTCCTTGTCTCTGTCCTTTTCGTGTTCCTCTGAAACACTCTTAGTACTTGGTAAAATAATGATTTGTTTCTCGCCTTCCGTAATTAATTTTACTCTCAAGTCTGCGGCTGATTTACCAATTTTTGCTTTCGGATGACCTGGGCTGTGCCACGAAACATTATCTGTAGCAGTATCCCAGTAGTAATAGCGGCCCCTTGAAATAGAAATAATGTAATTTAATGTTTGTTCGATTATCGCTGTAAATAACATTTTAATCCCATCAATCAAAAAAATAAATGCGGTTCGCGGTTCTTACATCCCAGGATCAAAAACTTCAAGCCATCCAGACGGTAAATTATATTTTCTCAGCATTTTCCTCCTTCTATTATCATATTTAGCATCCGCTTGCGCTTTGCCAACCCCCCAGTACTTGACACAAAAGACATTGCATGTATGATACTTATTTTGCTTGTTTGGACATCCAGCATGGCCTAAACGAACGAGTTTTGAAACATTTTCTTTGTTTTTCTCTTTTTCCTTGCTCTTAGGTGGTGGCACAGTAGGAGTTTTTGGATCATCGTAACTTTCTGCAATAACTTCTTCCACAAAACCTAAATAAAAAGAAAATCAACGTTGAACGTAACGGGCGGGCGGTACTTGAATCACAAACAGAAATGTCTAAACAGAACTAACTAACGACAGCTTAAAATGGCTACCTGGTGGATTAGTGGGTTTACTTTTACTCCCTAGTAAACCCCGCCTAGCCAATTTTGCTGCTAGAGCTGCAGGGAGTGGCATAATGGTGCCAGTGATTTTTTATTAACCTTTACAACTCAAAAAATAAACCAACTGAAGCCACGCCAATGAATTATTTCCTAGTCTGTTTTTACTTTGTATCTCCTATCCTAATTGTATCCTGTAAACATGTACATGCACATGCCTTTTACTCATGTCGTAGTCTATGTCACACACGATTCATTCATCTCAAAATATATGCAATGATTTCAAAGTTAATTATTCAAATCATAAGCGTTTTAAGTGATTATGGTTTGTTATGTTTTGATTGATTGCATGTTTTCATGTAACAAGAAGTCCGTAGCGAAACGAAACCCGTTTGATGATAAATACATGTGAAGAAAAATTCAAATTCATTCAACCTTCTTCTTATTGCACCATCGACATCCAATAAATGCCCGAGGATTTTTGGACTCACCTTTTCGTTGACACTGGCATATATATACTTTCCTTCTCACGTTCACATTTTTTGCTCGTGTACTTGTGTTAGTTTAGTTACTATTACTACAGTACTACAAAACCTAAAACCCGAACCCATTCGTCCCATCTCATCCACATTATTCCACATCCACAAGAATGACAAAAACACAAAACTGCAAAGAGTACTTTTTGCTCTGCTCTCTTCTTCCCTACTTTACGCATACGTTTAACTTACAAAAGTTTATAAAATTGGGTAAAAAGTATATCCGCCGCGGTGCATTGATGACGATGATTAAATCGAAATGCATTTATGAAACTGACAGTAGATGATGGGTTCTTCTATCATGGAAAGTGGAATCATGGACATGATATGATGATTTTGATGATGATGACGATTTTTGCATAGTTGTAAGTATGTTGTATCTTTCAATAAGATATATACATAATACATACAACTAACGATAAGACTCACTCCACCCTTTTAGTTTCAGTGACCAATGCCCTTTATCAAGGTGGCATGTTTTAAAGAACCTAGGGAGTATTCATTCACGTTTGCGTAAAAGTAGGATAAAAAGTATATTGCCTGACAAAAAACATCATCTATGAATGTACCATGGTGGCGTCAGTTGGTTGAGAATGGCGTAGATAGATGTGCATTTTTACATACGATGTTCTTCTCCGTTTCTTCCTATTGATCCCTTCCCTTCGTGTTTTTTATCCCTAAAAATATACAGAACAAATTGGGAGAACCATTTTTCACCTATATATATATGTATATACATAATACATACATAATATATAAGAAGCTTTATAGTAAAAAAACCAACAACGTCTGACAGATACCCAAAAGGAGTCTGTCTGATTGCATTGCATTTCTTTTGGGCATTTGAGTATACCGTACAAGTATGGTTCGTGGGATATAGAATTGAAGGTATTTATTTCTTCGATCCGACGAGAGGTTCACTGTTCACTACAAAAATTCACTACGACTTTTCGTTTCGTTCTCATACATACGGCATTAGCATTGCTCCGGCTTCCATTCTTTTCTTGATGGATGTTGGTGACTTTTGTCATTTGTAGCGTAAATTTTCCATTGTGAAGCAAAACCTGATTATCCTACAGAACTTACTGCACTTTGTTTTAATTATTTAAATAGTAGTTTTAGCAGTTAACTTATTATATAGGTAGTTAAAAAATTGTAATTTTAAAGTATTATCTGTGCCGTGAGAATAAAAGTTAAGATGGGAACTGAAGCAAATGAATACAATGTTAAGCAAGAAAGTAATGACTACCATGTAAGTAATTTATTGATATTAGTCATTAGTGTTATTATACATGACAATCATTTTCGTTGGGATCGGTGTCGGTCATTCATTGGTTTTCGGGACTAGTTTATTTTAATTTATGGAAAATGGAAGAGATGAGAGAGCTCCCCAGGGTTATTGGATTTGATTCCTTGTTTAGAGTTGATTGTTTGTGAAGGTACAGTAAACAGAAAACTTGATACTGTGAACTAAATATGACGCTGCAGGTTGATTTTGGGTGGTTTAAAATGCAAACAGTTTATGTATACAATTGAAGGGCATTAATGTTTACGAACAACGAGTTTTATTTCGCTATTACTTACAACCAGCAGCACATTTTTAACTTATGAATGGCTGACAACGAGAAGTTGTGTGTGATGGTTTAGAATAAAATGTTTAAATATATTTTACTGTCTGTTAAAAAATTGTATTCATAAAGTTGAAAGTGTATGGCTAACATGATGAATTGTCTACCGCCCCAGTCTGAATATACATGACTGAATGGTTCACAGGTACTGAAGTACCCTGATTAGCCCTACACTACACCTACGATGTTTTAGGAAGCCAACCATATGTTGTATGTCGTTGAATTCAGTTTTGGATTAATTTAAACTTTTGTGTAAATCTTCAGGAGGAAGACAAGAACCACTCTGACAGAAGGTAAAGTATTTGATAAATAATCTGCTGTTTACGTACATCTTCATAATCATTCCCTAAGTTGTTTGAATGTATGTTCAATGTGTGAATTATAGACCTATGGCGCAGTCACAAGCGTGGTATTAGTTACAAGCAAGGAAACTGGAAAGAAGAGGGGATTTGGCTTTGTCGAATTCGATGACTATGATCCCGTCGACAAAATAGTTTGTAAGCTTCATTAAAGACATCAATACTTGAACATCAGCACTTTGTCGGAATGAATGGTTCCTAAGTTAAACCTTAATGATTCGTTTTCAGTGTCCAAGTACCATGAAATCGGTGGGAAGCGCGTTGATGTGAAGAAAGCACTAAGCCGAACAGAAATGGCAAACATGAAAGGAGGTGGTGGTGGAGGAGGAAGTTCACGAGATGACGGTGGTTCTCGGGGTGGCGGAAGAGGACCCCCAAATAGAGGACATGGCGGTGGAGGTGGCGGGGGCGGTGGTGCACCAAATCCTTGGGGTGGTCGAGGAGGCAATGACAGCAGCAACTGGGGAGGTAGTAGTGGGGGTTGGGGTGGTGGTTACAATTCTGGCCCTTGGGAACAACCCCCAAGTGGCGGTGGGGGCGGTCAGTGGGGTGGTGGATGGCAAGGGAACAATTCAGGCCCAGGCTACAATGATTTCGGTGGAAATTACCAACAAAATTATGGTGGTGGTCCAATGAGAGGTGGCAGCCAGTATGGCAATCGCCCTGCACCCTATCAGGGTAAGTAACTGTAAGCTGTACTATACTGTTATCATTGTAGATATTTCCATTACTGGAAGCCATAATGCGAACAGCAAGTTCAAATACCTTTATATCTCGTGCAATAATGCAATTAGATATGGGGTTGTGTATCTTTATCTTTAGATGTGAGTTCTTTAACGAGACACTTACTATCACATGTGTAGTAATGTTACGAAGTCATAGGTAGATCAGACCTCAACGGCTGTTACCAGTGTATATATTATTATGTATTTTAAAGTTAGTTACAAGCAAGTTCGCGCTAGGTATTTTGCTTTAACAGGTAGATAGATTTGATTGTTACAGGATTGTTGAATTTTCGTTATAGGTGGCGGATACACCAGCGCTGGTGGGGGAATGGGAGGTGGCGGCGGCTATAATAGGAGGTTTTGAGTTACTTGATCGCAGGTTTGTGACATCCTGTCGTTAAGTTTAAATTGTTTTCTCATCTTCGAAGTTCGATTATATTATATATATCTACGCTATTCTACAATTAATGTTAGGTTCAGTAAGAAGCGAACAGTAAAGGAAACTCATCGAATGGTTTTTTTCATACATATACAGATTTTTTAACTTACTGAGTTTAGTTACAAATAAATTGGCTAGATATTTCTCTTATCTAAGTACTATAGCTGTATAGTTAGTGGCGTGCATTTTATTCCAGTGTTACTGATAAATCTCGAATCTCACATGTCAAATAGCACGATATTAAAATGTGTTTTCAGGAACTTAAGGCCATGTTATATTCATAATTGTTCATTTTTGTCATAATAAGAAACGGTCCGTTCGCCTTGCATGACACAAATTTGACCATGACTGTACACGTTTGAAAAGCATCTGAATTGCAAGTAATCAGTTATTGATGACTAAGCATAATTTCTCCAGTCATCGTCAGTTATCAGCATGAAAAAGTGTGAAGAAGAAAGGCAATATGGAAAAGGGTCAGTTCAAGCTCAGCAGTATCTATTTTATTGAAATGACATCGACCAGAAGACAGGACCATTCAGGAAGGAATGAATGAAACTTAACAGGGAGTCTATATTATGGTTTTCAATAGGTTAATTTGAGATTTACGAAGTCGTCAGCTTATTTCAGTGATTAGACATGTTTACTTCAGTTATATATGATATGAGTATGATCAAATCAGCGTACTAGAAAATCGTATTCGCTGTGGAACTTTAAGGAGTCATACAGAGACAAATCTCTCAGCAGGAAAAGGAGAAGGAAGGTATAGAAACGTAGCAAAAGTGTTCAAAGTGAGGAGTTCAGCAAGGTGAGGAGTTACAGGCAGCAGCCAGTGATGATGAGACAGGTATGATGATAAAACTCAGGTAGAAAATCTTTTATCAGGACAGGTAAAGAAACTTGCTTTAATACCTCTATGTATGTAGCCTCTACTACTATGTCTATATAGCCTAAGTAATGTTAAACCTATCTTATAGCTATTGTACAGTATCTATACTTGTACTAAAAAGATCGATTTTTGTAACTGATGATTGTGTAGACGTGTTGATATGATGAGATGATTGGAATGACTGTTTTAGTGTTTCACTTGTAAAAAGGAAAAAAACTGCCTTTGTTGCTCCCTATTCAATCTCTTTTGCATAAATCTTCGAAATAGTGTTGATTGGAACGTAAGCACAGGCTTTTTGGTTAATCGCACAACCCAAATCCATTTTTCATTTATAAGGAAATTTTGTTTGATTCTGTTTTTATTTGCAGTCTTTTTCCTGCTGAGTTCTAATTGTAAATACGTGATTGGGCGGTATTAACTTTTTAACCTTAGTTGCATTTTAACGAGGTAGGGTGATGCCTATGCAAATTTTCGGTTTCCAGTTCCTGTCTGGTGTAGGATGGTGGTTCATTTGTTTTCCGAATTCAATTATCTTTGGCTCGCACGCTAGTAAGGATGAGTGTCTGTTATGATCCAGTTCTGTGTCTTGGAAGGGTTGACTATTGCCGATGATTGGTTCGGTATAGGGAATTATCAGGATGAAAGGATAATCTTTTGTAGTTATTTCTCTCTTAGTGTTTTCTCGTACCCCTCACGACAACTATATGGCTTGTAGTTGTACTATTTGTTATGAGAAAAACAGCACGCTTATATTATGTAAACGGCTTGATTTCTCTGGAGTCTCTTGTACTACTTGGTCAAGCAATTGACTATAAGGGCTAGGTAATTTTATTGATTAATACTTTAACAACAATTATGTGGCTGATTGGAACCTTGCTAACAGAAAAATGTTGCTGTAAAAAGAGAGTCAGGCTTTTCATTTTCAGTTTTGCATTGAGTTTTTGATAACGGTTTCGTACTGCTTTGATTGGTTTTTAGGAAATACGGGATATATTTTTCATGATGCTTCACCTATTTTATGAGAAGAAACTGTTGCAGTTTAAGGACAAATTACCGCCTACATTCAAATTAATAGTACGCTAGAAGGGCTTAGCGAATTATAAAATTCAAGTAAAGCAATTTTTGTCTCACTGACAACTTTGGGAGTCAATTTTGACTGAATTTTATATATATAAAAAGATAAATACTACTAAGGTGCGTCCTTATGCTGCAAACTGCGATATAGGTGATCTGAACACTGAACGTAAAGTTAAACGTTATTTCATTTACTTTAATGTACGATTTCAATATTGTCAGCAGGCGATGTTTGTATGTAGATTCATTTGTTTGTTTTAATAGTTGTAAATTTCTTCTAAATACAAGCTTGATGAAGTATTTAATGACAATGACATTCTCAGTGGAATCATCTGAAATTTGGCCTTTTCTAATACCACAATCATCAACAGGTTGACGAAGACTGTCAATCAGAGAAGTTGAAATATTGAAGCACAGTAATTCCTAGGGAATTGGAGGTCCACTGGAACAGTACAATGTTTTCCATTTTGACGATTGGAGGCGATTGGAATGGAATGGTTTTCAAATAGCTTGCAGCTCACGTGAAGGTAAAATGGCTCAATACGCTCATAGTTGGTAGTTGTACTGTGTACTGCTACTCTCACTCACTTGCATAATTTTCGCTGTTATCGGGCAGTACGACAGTTTTTGCCATCTGTTATGCAGATTTAGTACAGAAAATCAATTACATTCGAACTTTTTCATTATTTATTTTATTTCCATTCGTATTCAGATCAGAATATTCATATCGTTATCGTTAGATAATCCTTTTTGTACAGTTGGTCATAAGATGTGTTTAAATTTATGGTTAGGTTATGGTCGCCCACTTCAAATTTTGCGTGTGGATATATTAATAATAAATTAATAATACTTTTAACGCGTTAATATTTAACGGATATTTTTCAATAAGTAAAGTCAAATAATGCTACAAAATAGACACAACATAATATGGTTACTGAACTTTCTAAATGTAAGATCATTTTGTTATCTATTATTTATATTTACAGACGATCATTGGCACTTGGACAGAAAGCTGTGAAGCGAGGAAACGGCAGTATTTTAATATCAGTAGCAAAATCTCCGCAAAGAAGACTGACTGTAAGGATGCCACTCCTTGAAATGGACTCTAACGTCGAGTGCGATGTGCGTTTCCATAAAGGCTGTAAACAGTCATAATGATTATTATAATCCGATTGTTTTGTTATATTTTATACTTAAAAATTAACAAGTTAAAGCAAAGTGCGAGTAAATTTTTTATCAGTATTTTAATGATACACGTACGATTTGTAAGCATCCGTTTTCACGAACTCAAGCAGATGATGGGCACCGAGAATCCATTGATCCGCCAACGGTGGTGCAAGTGGGTTGTCTTCAATTCGTATGATACTGCGACTTCCTCCAAGGTCCTGGTTTGCTACATGCATCGGATTTTTAGGGTTTATTCATACTCTTTAAATGCTAAATTTAAGATTTTAGATCCATAGATGTAATTTTGAATCACCTATTTCTGGAGGAAGCCACTGAATTGTATTTCCTTGAATATGAAGCTCTCGAAGGCGGGTGAGATATCCGATCTCTCGAGGGATATGAGTTATGTTATTATTTCGCAGAACGAGCTAATAAAACAAAATTAAATGTTTCGAATGCAGGAATACTTCAAGCTTATTACTTATTTCAAAAAAACTAGTAAAATTATAATCCTTACTATTTGCAAATTTCGAAGTTTCCCAATCTCAGGTGAAATGTTTTCAAAGTAGTTGTCTCCCATGTATAAGGCCCTCAGAGTTTCTGCAGATTGTGGTGTTCGTGTTGCTTATTACAATATTGCAAGCGCTAGATATTTACCATTGCTAAACTAATGTAAAGGAAACATACCCATCATCCAAAAATTTCCAGGCAATCCATCTTCACTCAATTTGTTATGTGTGACATCTAGAATTTCTAGACTTGGGCAGGCACCAAAGCCCCGACCCAAATTAGTCAATCTGTTCAATCTGTATGACAGATTTTGAATTCATTAATTAAGTCATAAAAAATCTTCGCTTCGTTGACTATAACTTCATGAAGATGAGCTACATACCCAACATTAAGTATGCGAAGTTTGGGCAGGGAGCTAATAGCCGTGGGTAGTTCCTCAAGTTGATTGTTGAACAAAGTCAGAATCTCCAAATTTACTAAGTTAGCGATTGTTGACGGTATGGCTGAAATAATGTAACAAATAAATTTTTTCTTGCCTTAAAATGCAGGAACATGCATGCACTCTCGTGTAAAACTTACATCGAATCTTATTGTGTGACAAGGTCAGCCTTGTGACGAACTCCATAGACACTGTAATGTAAAAAAACAGTAATCTGCGATCAATAGATAGTTGGAATGCCCGTCGAATAACGGTTAGGTTTTGACTCAATATAAGACACCCGGATACTATTGAACTATTAATCATGTCAGGTTTGAAATGTGTTTTAATATGAGTAAACCGAAGTGCGTATTTCTCGTTGCACAAATGTGTAAATGACGGGCTTCTTGAAGGAATTAAGCATTCAAAAATTTCAAGTGCGATTTACATTGACATGGAAAGTCATAAATGGACATTTATGCACTCGTTTCATGCTGTAAAAAGGAAAGTACATAATGTTTTCTCGCCAAAACTGTAATGTTTGAACCGATGGATGAGGAGGGAGCTGCAATGATATCATTCACATATCCTGTTCATCATATCATATTAACTTCCAATTCTTTGTGTGTGCATACTTCTAAAAAAGGTGCCTGTGATGTCATCAACATTGTCAGCAATATTTAAATGTTTTTACCTGAGTCTGTATGCATGGGTGATCGATATTATGCGTGAGAGAATTGGTATTGACATTATCATTGAGTCGATGTGCAAACAATGTGAATGTACGTCATTTAATCTTATGACCACCGCTTGTTTAATGAACTTCTACGCGTATCATGTACATTCTACATTAATCTTAAAATATCTATAAGTATAACTGCTGACGAGCTGCTCAGGATATATCTACAGAATAGTAATCCCTATTTCCACCACTTGTTTTGTTTCCTGAGCATTAGCAATTCTTCGAATTAGCACATTATTTTTCACGTCAACGTGCACACTCACACCTTATAAGTATAACCTCACCCTTGACCAAACCTGTGACCAAACCAATGATTTTAAATACAATACATGTATGAGCTTTGGGCTCAAAAGTTACATGCTAGTCTTATATAACGATAAAGAACTACCTAGCTAGATATAGAATATTTGTAAACATTTATAGAATTCTCCATGAGAAGACGAGTCGTAAGAAAGGTTGTTCATGTTCATGACTGTGCAGCCAATAGTTGGCACATCATATACGTAAAATATGAAACTTTTTTATGAATAGTGCACTTGCACTGGTGCACACATTTTGTGGAGGATAAACAACTCTAGAAATATTAATCTGACAACTGACAATGAGCCTAGTTTCATAGTATCCGTTTGAGGTATATTTAGAGAAATGAAACATCGTATGAACGATGTATATACACGTTATTTTGATGAAGTACATCAGATTTTAATCAGTCAATAGTATCTCAATTTTTGCACTGGATAAATTTATTTAAAATATCTTACATAGTCCAGGAAGTTCCTCAAACGTAGAAATGCCCTTTTCAACCAAATCCAATTCAGGATTTTTGATTTCACGGGCTTCTTCGAGAACCTTTTTTGTTTTAGTCATCTTGCTGTTGCCCACAAAGTTACAGGAAACTGGAGCTGAGTCCATCGTGATGCTGTCCTTTTGTAGTAGTTCACTTTTGGGGAAATAGTATATTGTATGAGTATATGATATTTATATTATATGTGTTTATCTTATACAATTTATACGATATAGTAGATATACCTAAAAGTATATACAAAATGAAGTTACAAGCTTACAAGGAAGAGCCTGTGTATAAAATAGCACAAATGCACCTAAAATACTTTTCTCTCAACAGTATTATCTTGTCAGATTGCCCAGAGACACAAAGTAATACTTATATTTACTGATGCTGAAGATATAAATCGTCCAAGATCTATGTAATCGTGAAAGAATTTTGTAGGCAAACGAAATAGGCAAGGGAAAAACTTTTATAACGAACTGTTATGTCGATTATAATTATGAGTAAAATAAGTTCCAAATATAGAATGATATTTAGAATTTGTTTTAAGAGGACATCCACATCTTCAAAACAGTAAACAGTGAGAATGGCTGGAGTTTGAAGGAGGGGAATGTAAATTCCTAAAGAATGCAATTATTATATCCACTGCTTTGCACAATATGTTAGTCTAAAAACACCGATGTTATTCAGTTGTCTTCACCAACAGCCCAGCGCAGTCAGCCCATTCACACACGGAGAAGTTTCATGTATAAAATTCTGCTGAATGGCGAATGTGACCAACCCTCTCCTAGACTTGACTGGCTCGAAGTCTGACTAGAGTCGACGGAATGACTAACTAGTTCTCTTCTTGGCGATGTGTTGCAACGTTGCAAGCAAATGTAAAATGTGAATCTTCAAAAAAGATTTGTGCCTTTCTAATTTTTTGCTTCTAATACACATGCACACTTTACGCAGACATACGTAGGTAGTCATTGGAAGGACTTTTGCTCACAGCATCGAAAGTTATATAAATATATCAAGACAGAAGTGATGAGCAACTGTGCAATAGAACACAAATCTGTGCACATTACATTGAGCGAAAAAATAGGCGTTAGGAGATTACATCAGCGACCTTTTTACAGCTTTGAGCCAAACAAAACATTGATGTTTACCGTGTGTAGGTGTTTGTAATAGTTCACTTGCATCCAGTTCAGTAAGATTCAAAATGCATGTGCTTGCCAATCATATAATTCTACTTACTTATGCAACATATCATCATCTCATCAAACAAACGTTCCAGTTCATTTTAAAGAAATTATTCTAATGAACAGAGCTCATGAAGGACCTGTAATGTTTATGCTTGTATTTAATTAAAGGAAATACAAGTTCAAAATGTTAAAACCGATTTTGTTTTAATGGCAAAGTAAAACTTAAATGATTAAATCGGAAGTGTACGTAATTCATATATGTATATGTATAGAGATAGACATATACCTAATAACCTCTTTGTGCGTTCCGGACGAGGGATTCATGCGATTGAAGTGTGTACACTAATTGAGAATCCATTGTGTGCACAGTTTAAATACATGTATCATGTATGTACATAAACACAATTGACACATGTGTGCACTGAAGTACACTCTACGAATTCTAATACGTGCGCATTCTCTTTTTTTCAAATGTGTGCACTCTCCTAATTAAAATGCATGCACTCTGTTTATCCAAATGTGTGCACCTCTGAATTCAGATGTGTGCACGCTCCTTATTCAAATGTGTGCACCTCTGAATTCAGAT
>JAHZNA010004867.1:0-19940 GCA_027743935.1 Sinodicranocentrus sp. ZH6 | reverse complement strand
ATTCCTTCTTCATGAAAATGCTGGACCGTTTTTAATTTAGAAAATTTTGCAGAATTTTAGTAGTGGGAAATAACGCGTTTGAAAAACGCTTCTTTGGATGCTCGCCCTATGGTTGTGAGTGATATAATTCAAAAAGAAAATTACGTCTAAGAATACCGTAACCATCCTACATCTTAATCTGAAAACGTTTTTCGATTCCATTATCGCTACGCCGTCTTATCTCTTATCTTATTTTGTCTCCCTTGTTCGTAAGTGAGCGTTACTACATATTTACAACTTACGATCAATTGACAGACAATGAATGACTATCTGTGTATAGAAGCATCATCATCTATATCCACGGGTGAGTCGTGAGTCATGCCTAGCTTTCCACTTTTCCAGAGAGAGTTAGTTCTTACTGGAGTGGGATGAAATTGTTTCGGTTGCATGCGGCTCAGTTTCTGAAATCATGATGTAGGATTTAGGTAACGTTTAGCAGCTCGTCGTATTTTTCCAGTGTGTGCTTTTTTGCGATTTTCCAGGTTTTTATAGTGAAGCACGTATGTGATTCGGTCACCTCTTAATCACGTACATAATGTGATATGCGAATACAGCTTTGTGTGCACAGCAATGGGAATAAGGCATACGTATATAACTAGGTACAAATGGGTTACCAAACTGAAAGTCAAAGTCAAGGATTACCGGCTGGTGATTACGGAGTGGAATGGCGAATGTGTGGTCATGATCATGAGGATGTGGAATTTCTCCTCTCTCCGACTACTCACTAATACTGATTGTGGATACTGACAGAACATAAGCTAGCACGCGTATTCCGAGTGAATGCTTGACGACGTCATGTTCAAGGCAATACAAACCTGGGCTTACATGAACTCAGGCTATTCTTTCTTCACCTTTACTCACCAAAAGCAGCAACATGATCATCATAAAAGTCTGAAAGGAGAATTACTTTTTGTTTCAACAGAAGTTAAATCCATACTCACAACAGTACTACAGTATTCGTGGCGTAGTGCTGCTCCATGCTTTTTCTAATTCAATTCTGACAGTTTGCCAGTATTTTACTATAAGTGCATGTAGATGTAGTTGTTGAGACTAGAATCCAAAAGCTAGCGTTTACTAGATCTACATGTTGCCATTGCCCATGTAGATGCTTACATCTTTTACTTTTACTTTTGCTTTTAGATACTACATCTGAACTGAACTACTTGGCTGGCGTAACAAGCAATTCATGCATGTTGACTTAATCACATGATACTGAACAAAACATCTTATAGATCCAACTAACTGCCATTGCCAACCAACACAAGTAAATCTTACTTCTTGTGAAGATTCAAGTAACTATCCGATATCAATTCGATTTCTGTGAACCGGATGTAAGAGATAGGTTAAAACTCTAATTCATGATCCATCACGTGGTTTATGTTGCTGAAAACACTGAGCATGCAAACAAACGCAAACATGTGTTATATGAATGATGATGATGGTAGTTCGGGTGGCTTTCGGAATTCCGAAAAATCATCGGTTCGGGTTTTTTATGGACTCATCCACGAGCGTTTTGCTCAATAATGTATGCCCTGGGAAATTCCTACTCTGAACAGCTGAATCTAAAAATGATCCAAATACAGCAAAAATATCAACAAATCAGCCTTGGTTAGGGATTTAATTGTTTTCTTCATTATTAGAGAATACAAATAATGAGTCAGCTACCACTTTCTCTCGCTTTCTGCAGGACTATATCTGCTTATGGTATTTGGTCATGATTCAAAATCTAAAACTAGTGTATACATGCACACATTATAATGTAAAAGCCTTGAATTTTGACACCTATGCACTATTGTGGGAAGGGGGATTTTGTGTGGTAGATAATAATTAATAATGAATAAAAAGGTGGAATTAATACGTTTTTATAAACTTTTATTCAAATTTATATTAGTAATGAAAGCCGACACTCGTCCTTGATTAGCTTGACAGTTGAGACATTCTTTAATAATTAAGAAAATGTGCAGTTACATTACAATAATAGATACCATCCATAATACACATTTTATGTATTATCATTATACATTGGGATTCATTCACATAACGAAAAGATTGATACTTCGTTAATGCCGAGAGATATATACTGGTTACACATGATTTACACAAAAATGTATCACTTCATTACAATATGGTAAAGTTTTGAATTGTGAGAATACTAGCACTACCACAACTCACTTAAAATTATAGATAGGAACCAAATCCATAAAACTAAACTAATGATAATATTTAATAAACATTTAAAGCCATAATTTTGTAGCTTTAAAATACTTTTTTCAAAAAGAAATCAAAAGATCTTCAAAAGTGACGGGGTATTCAAAATCATCAAAATTCAGTTACATCATTTAAATTTAATACACAATGGTGAGTGTTTGTTAACTATTAACTGAGAAACGAGACTTGTACGCATAACATTGTCAAGTAATATTTTATCTCTCATCTGATGTTTGGGAGAATGAACCGCTGTCACATGAACATTTTATGACACTACATCCAAACACGTAATAATACTTATATCCTAACTTTAGCATAAAATTATGTGCACATTTTTTTACGTTTCATTGTATCTTTTGCGTATCGCTGATGAGGATTTAACGAAAATGCGTAGCCTTAAAAATATTCCACTTCCTATTCCACGCTAAGAAGAATTTACAAATCATCATGAGTATCCGCCATAAATGACTATAAAGTAGTCTACGCTAGCATTATTATAATAATATTAGTAGTGATTGAATGATTTGTGGTTTGTTATTATACACACTTTTTGATGCCCTATAATAGCGTTTGCGATAAACTGTTGCCAGTGTGCATGAAAATTACAACTTATTTCGTGATCTGATTTAATGCACATAAATAGAAACGCCACACTACAACAAAATGTGTCGAATCCATGAAAATGGTACCCATGAATTGACGACGCTTTCCGTTCTTCATTAATTAAGAACAGTAGATTTTACAGGACATCAATACTTTACTCCACATTTTTACATTCATAATCACCATCACGAGTTATACCGACTCATAAAAGCCCTGCTTTACAGATGCGTGTGTAACCAGAAGTTGCGACAAAGACAAATAACTATCACATCATCACGCTCGCAAATTGTTTGTAGTACATTTCGTTACAATAATCATAACAGTTGTCACCTGTCACACAAAATGCCTGCATACGTTTTGTTTAGATATTAAATTAAGCATATTGTTCTCTCAACGGGACTAAATTCTATGAAAAGAAATATGTTGGAGTACTTTATGGACTTGTATTTATCAACACATAGTATCAGGAAAACTTCAGTAGATGGAAAATGTTTCTTGTTTCTGAGCATGACGTTACAGGATAATTAACAAAGCAAAAGTAGGTATGATAACGAAAAAAAAAGAAAACGATGCTTTCGCGTTTGCGACCATATTAAAAAATTCACACAATTTCTTGCCCCTTTATTGCGTACATTTGATAACTTTGTATACATATCCAAGCGTGCGTGCGCACCTCACCACCTTTCGAGTTCATATGTTAGATTTACAACACCAAACTAGGCAAAACCGAGCCAGATTTTGTCATTATAGCCCAAAAGTATCAAACCCTAAATATACAACATGATGATGCATTAAATATGTATGTCCTACATCTATTCAAAAAGCCAATAAAAATTTAAAGAGGGATGACGAATCGATCGCATTTCTATTAGGTGAGCTCAGAATTTTTAACAATCAATAATTAGATGTGAATAGTAGTTTTTGCAGAATGTTGATGTATAATTTACTGAGCCTTTTCTTTCTTGAGGAAGGGAACAGCTGCTGTCACCCTAAAAGTTCAGCAAAGAAATCATAATTGTTTCATTCTAGATCAAGGCACAGCATCAAACGAATTAAGTAAATATGTACTCTATTTTTGTTAGCTTACTTAGCATTGACTTCAGAAATCTTGCTGTTGATCAGCTCAATGTATTGATCGATGACAGTTTTGTTGGTCTCGTACACCTTTGGCAGTGAGAAAAGGGCCACAAATCCTACAGATAAAACAGCATATATTATAGAAGTCACAACATATTATTCAGTAGTTGCCAGTTTCAAAACATATATAAAAATAAAATATACCCAGAATCAAGAGAGTAAGCCCATTAAACCAACCGCCGATGTACGTGAGTAAGTACAAAACCACTCCAAACTTTGCTGAATCTACGAGATCTTCAACAAGGAACAGGCGTCGGAGCTGGACAATGGCAGAATTGAAGTAGTTTATAATAGCATTGCTGAGTTCCTGAGCCTTATCACTAGGAATAGTGATATCCAGATCCAAGCATTCCCTTCATGTCAAATGTATAGATATGTATACATATGATGGATATAGAATCATTTTCATTCAATTTTTGAAGTAAAAACAAGTTCACCCACTACAAAGAAAACCAAATAAAAATCAATGAGGTAATTTTGAAATTGTACGACAAATCCAATGCGATTTAAAATATGCGAATGAAAATACCCGGTCCATCGTCGTAAATGATTTCCGGTTCACCACCGGCCCCGGAATCACGACGATTTTTACGACCCATATGGAAAAATTAAATGATTTCTTAACAGATGACAGGGAGTAAAGCAAGAGTTTGCGTTGTGGTCAAGCAGCAGAACTGACAACCTTTCACAATTTCTACGATCACCTTTTGATTGTAAGATAATTGCAAATAAACAGGGACAGTCTGACACGCAGCAACAATACTAACTGTGCACACGCAGACCAGACGATTATTGCAAACTGTTGGAGGCAACTTCTATAGCCAAATTAGCAGTTGCTCAGTAACAAAATACACACTACAGAGGGCGAACTGTCTACCTACTGTCAATGCCGACCATATGGGTCAAATTCAAGATTCAAGAGCACTGTACGAATAAAATTCACCACTCTTGTACTACGTATTTGATTCCCCAACCACGACGGAAAGATCTTACGCCATGAACATCTGCATCCCCCCGTTTTAAGTTAAACACATACAGATAATACTTCGGTCGGACGGCATGCAAACACAAAACCTGCTTCAACTTCTCAGATCTTCTCTAGTAAACTTACAATTCTTCAAAATAATATGAAATTATTGTATGATACATGATATAACCTATTTGGAGTATGACTACATTGGGTTTCTTTCGTTGGATTACCCTACTGTCCATATGTATCTTCATTCTAATTTCTACCGTCATCATCATCTAGACAGTCCCGAGAGTCAGAAACCTGCTTTTTGCACCACTTTTACCCTACCTATAGAAAAACTGATGACGACTATAGCGTTACCACTCTTCGTTTCATTTCTATACGCCATATACCGTCAAAATAAAATCATACGTAATACCATCACACACTTATCATCAATGGTATACACCACAATATAAAGCAGCAATTGTATTACCCACAGCACTGCATTAACTGCTACATCGTTTTCGCCTGAGGACACGTTCTTAACCACTCTGTGTAAGCCAACAAATTATTTCCCATGTGTACTTACTACGATATTGTCTAACATATAGATATCGCGAGTTGGAGTGTGCGAACAAATAGCCTGCTGATTGTGATTATGCTTACCTCTTCTGCCTCCACAAAAGATTTGTATCATAATGTATGAATCATGTAATTGAGACGACTGTGAGTATTTCACTCGAGGTTGGAGGTAGCAAAGAGTACGTCGACGGTCTCTTCTACTAGAATATGATTTGAGTAAATTCTCTTTTTTATTTACATTGCATATGCGCGAAATCGGCAATTGAGATATTAACTACTGAAATCTACTTCCAGGTGGAAGCTGCGATCTCACAAGACTATAAGGTAGATACATATTGTCATCACATAGCTAGGAGGAAGGTTGCAATTTACGAACCAAAACATAAGACTTTTAAGTTGAGGATGAGAAACGGACTCCTCAATTCGTGGTCTCGTTTGTTTCAGAATGCAAAGAAGCGTAACGAAGTATAGCCTCAGCTATTTGCAACTGCACTCAGAAAACATGTGAAATCACACGTTGAACCGTTCAATTTCAATTTAACTCTGTCACGGTGAAAGAAACTGACAAGGTGAAGAGAGGATAAACGCAACGTAAGAACGTAACCCCCAAAAATATTATAAAGAGCAGAAATTACATTCTAGTAACCGATAAAATCCCGAAGTTGGTTCATGCACTATGAGACTTCTGTTAGATAGAATACAGTTACAGTACCACCATGTAGCCCAACCCTATGTATAACTATGATATAACGTTCAGATTCTCTTGATCTAAAAATGAACCTAAATCAAGAACTATTTTGAGACGAAGCCTTTGTCCTCCATTTCAACTTGTGCCATGCCATGAGCTGCACCCGGTTTCTTGTAGCAGGATCACTATTACCAAGCATCAGCGTTCAATACTTATATGCAACGTTCCAACCTTCCAACACCGACGATTTGAACATTTACGCTTGCAAACAGCGCAGGAAAACAGAACCGAGGATAGTTTTTTTTCTGGCAAATGTGATGATGAAAGTAACCGGCAAAAAGATTGTAACACGGTTTCATATTATATCGCAACGTACATATATTCATAACCTTGATGATTATATAACATAAACCATGATAATGAAACTAGCCTTCCACTAGAAAATATCAGATTTATAATACAAACCAGCGCCCCTTTATATTTGTAATTTTAGGTACTACCGCGTGATTGTGATTGGCAGTCTGCGAAATACAAATATGTATGCTAATTTTAAGGGATCAAAATAAAAAAAGAATAGAATAAATCAGAGAAAATAAGTATGAGTATCAATGATAATGTAATTCATTTCATTCACAGTGAAAAAGTGAAAGTCTATACAAACTGGTCATTGCAACCTGCCTTTCTTTTAGCACAAAAAACGAAAGGAAACGATACTACTCCGAGAGCACGACTAAAATCAGTTCGTAGGCACCTATATTGCCTGCATTAGACTAGACCACCGTTCATCTGCAATACACGAAATTCCTGAATAGGACCTACATCCTTGCACCATGGATTACGGAGATCTTGAAACTCCAAAACTCGTTTTAACTACATAACACAAAGCACAATCTACATACAATAGAAAAAAACCAAAACAAAACTAGAATCGAAGTTAATATTTGAAAACTTTTGGCGAACTGTATTATGTTTTTATGATTAACTTTGTTGCAACTGGAATGAAAAAGAATTAACTTGAACGATGAACGATTTAACAAATGCATGCTACCATACTTAAATATACATTTTGAAGTACACGACTGAACCAACTCTTAACTCTAGAAGGGTTAAAATAAATGAATGAAATATAAAATGAATTATTTCAAGCATGTGATACAAATAAGATGTTAACTTACAATTTTCTTTGGTTATCAAACAAGCTGCCATTGTTGAAATGGGTTTATTTTCTTCTATAACGAGTGACTAAAAATCGTTCGTCAAATGATTATGTACACGTCGTTACAAAATATTTGAAAATATTATATTCAAACCCTTTTTAACAGTTACACTTGCACAGTACAAAAATTGCACATTGCGATTGTAACTGATGGCAGAATAACCACTATCTCACTGCAGGACAACCCAACGCGAAAAGAACGAGGATCCAGTATCACATGCAGAAATCTTTAGTTCGAGATGGACGTAGTATAGAAGAACCCCTCCACTTGTTTCCACGAAACAGTAGCACAACACCTCACGTTCTATATCACTAGCAACCAGTGGGAAAGGAACAATATACTAAACACTGGTTAATAGAAATCTTCAATGCAATAGGAAATAAGAATCCAAAGAACTGATGCTCACATGCACACACGATGCACATACACTTCCCATCCCATATGCCTATATAGACTACACCTCCACTCTTCACCGAAGAAATAATGTTAGTGATGCCAAACTACCCAGCAACAGCAATGCGAAACAGAAGAAGTGGGCATCCGAGTGAATGAACACCACATCAATACTTCAGAACCCTGACTGTACACAAGGAGCGTCTTGCTACTAGTGACTAGTGCCAGAATTTTTTGGCAACTGATACACTAATACTTGTTCAGAAAAAACAATTTTGAACTGCTTAGCTTCTCTATAATTTTTAAATCGACGGAATATTCGAAATTTTTTCACCTGAGAATTTAAATTTCCGAAATACTAAATGACAGAAAGCAGATCACAATCAGTAATATACACACCACAAGTAAGACCTGACTGGTACCAATCCAAAACAAAACTGAATGTCAACTTTGCAGTTGGCAGCTTTACTATCTCGTTTAAGAAGGATAAAGTCTAACTGTCCAAACCTCAATACATTCAATGATGTAACATATCACGCTCCGTAGTCATTCCATACAACGCAGAAAGCAAAAGATCTTATATATCCTACGCATAAAAAGTATAACACACCACGACCACCATGTTAAATGTGTATTCTGGAAATTCCAAACACTGCACTGTCAAATACTGATCTAGCATAGCCATTCGTTATACAGAAGGATGTCGGACTATAAACCAATAAAATTGTAAGTTAAATTTTGCGTATAAGGGAATAGCTTTCCTCCGTCTTAGGGGTGAGGACACTTTCTCCCTAATTTTTTTATAATAAGTGATATATGCTATGCTGCCATCATATCCGTGAAACCGTTCACAACGAACGAACAGAAAGAAAAGTAGTCTCAATAGACGTTATTCGGCTGTTACTGATACCCTTCTGATTTGCAATAACATTTAATATTCAATTGAGGGATATCCATGCAATAAAAGCATAACTTTAGTGTTCTGTCAGTCCAGTGTGTTGCCTATATCTAATGCCTGCCTATCACCTATTTATTATTATGCGGGCTAGTGTTCGTATTCGTGCATGAAGCCAAACAAACGCTGAGAATTCTATTGGATGAAAGTAAGAACACTGCGCATTATCTAAAAAAACCTTAGAACTATAATACCTTTACCTAAAAAGTAGTGTAGATTGAATACCAAATGTAGGGCGCACATACACATACGGACATGACTACCAGATAAAGCAAAAAAACACATAACAGTCGGGCGAATACGTCGGATTAGGTAATAGTATAGCACCGTGCATGGCTCGGTTTACTATATCATCTCCAAACCGACTGTAATGAGGATTCGTCGAATGCTAGGGAGTGCTCGCTCGGTATTAAGGATCGATGCAAGAGAAAGCCCGTAACCCCAAACAAAAACGAGTATGTTCCAGACCACGCTCAGCAAACAAAACAAATTTTCTACCCTGCAACAACAGTGAGCACTGAGCAGACGTAGCACGCACAGTAATGTACTAAAATTTGCAGACCTAGACATAGACATGACATTTGTGCTTAACGTAAGACTTCGCGTAGTCTTCCCCATGTGGGCAGACATCCATTGGTCGAATGGATGTATCAGTTTACATGATTGTTGCAGAGCGAAGTCATATTTCAGAAATATTTTCATTATGGTGCATAAATGTAATGACAAAAACTAATCGATTTTTTTGGGACTAATCCTGCCTGATTTGCATTTATTTTTTTTTTAAAAGTTATGTTTACAACATTTCTGTGTTGTGATGTGCAATCAGCTTGCATTGCCTGCATGCTTTTAGGTTCACATATAGCCAGATCTAGCTAGTATTGGGAGTTTCCTCAACTTTCTTCCATCGCACAGAAAATGGGTGGTACAGTACGCTTTTACTTTTCCTTTCTTTTCTACGTTATCACCACTAACAGTATACATGAACATTGCTTTTCCAAGCTACAAGATGAATCAGCATTCAGTCTAGCTCAGCACAACAAATGGAAGATAAAAGGGAGGCAATCAAACGTGAGTATATATTCATACTCGAACGGCACGTGCGTTTACCATTCCCGCTTCCCTGATGTTGTCTAGCGTGGCGAAAATTGTTTTTCGCTAAGCGGAAGTTAAGTTGCAAGTTTCAAAATCATGAATAAATCTACTCCTAGAGTTTAAACAATTTTTTCTGCCTATTTCTATCATTGGTTTGTAAGAAACGTCCAAATAATTAAATAATAGCATTTGATACAAGACTTACTGAGTTGCATTGATATTCTAAGGCTATTCGTTCGAAGATTATTTAATGACATAAATACACGGAGATTGAATTGAGAGCAGACATGGTTTACTCACGCTCACGTTGAACTACGTACTTAACTCTTAAACTTTGGCATCTTTATATCTTATTTAATTCGCGTATGTGATTTACTTTAAATTATTATTATTAATTGCTAACATATCCACATCCAGTTTTACACTGAATTTACAATTTGGAATATCTTTGGAGCATTTTGCTTACCTGTGGGGTGAAGTTTGCTAGGGTCAAACCATGCGCCTGAAAAAACAAACACATAGTTAAACTTACAAAATGTTGCAATTACAATAAATTAATATTACAATAAACACATTTTCCCCAAAATGAGACGAAGGAAAATATAAATTTATCAATATCTATCGAAAATGCAGAACGTTCTCACAACTGCATAACATCTAAGTGACACGAAGACAAAATCAAGATTTGTATCATTACGTGGATCCAATATGGTTGAAACACAAGGCTGTTGAGGCAACTTTTCCAGTAGCTCTGATGCTCCTAAATCACTGTATGGACTGTTGGATCCGTTTGAACTTTTTGTTTCCAGCTCGGAAGCCATTTTGCTGTCTTCTACACATTTAATACATACAGATCAACTCAACTTATTAATAGACTTTTCAAAATACGCAGCAATATGCTTACTAATACTAATAATATATTGCAATTAGAATAGAATATTACTCAACATAACCGTGAAGTGTGGTCATACTTTACTTAACATATTATGTTGATTTATGATGTATAAAAGGAACTGAAAATAACACATACCGTCAATAGCCTTTATTTAAAATTCTTCAGTCAAAAAATACACCTCCGACATTTACCAACAAACCACTGTAAACTATACGAAATACAAGTACTGAAAACGTCAAACGCTGAGCTACGAACTGACTGACAATGAGTAAAAGAGGCTAGATAACTACACAAATGTGTGCACATGTAAGGTACTACGCTACGCTTTCAGAAACAGAATGGAATGGTTAACAAACTGCGACAATCCTGCCTATAAGGCAACACCTGCCACTTCATAGTTATAAGGTGTAAGTGTAACTGACAGTACCAAATGCATCACATCAATCACAGCGTCAGTGTCGCCATATGCAAAAGATACGATACACTTTTAATCATATAAAAGGAAAGGTAAGTACAAAATCAAATTAAAACAACACTGCACAGTAGTGCACAGTGATGAAAATATGAAGGAATTAAAAGTGCATGGTAAGATGGAAAATATGGAAATCATGATGTGCGATCGTGCTCAAGATGCCAAGAAGATGTAGCGAATTATGTACGTAAGTTGGCTGGACTAGACTAGCACTATTATACATCATCCTCCAATATTGAAAACAACCTTCAAGCTGAACTAAAGTATTGCACAGATTATTAACGTATGTATCTCATTTGCTAGACGTAGTAAGTAAAAAGTACGAGTGTGGTGCAGTTTGGAGAGTATAACATTTAATGGAAATGAAAATTCAGATTACGCATGGATATGGATGGATCCAATAAAACGAATATAAGTGCATTATTGGATAACGATAACATTCTAAGTTTCTAACTCTCAACAAGTGGACTCCAGTCAAAGTCCACACCACTATCATTTTATCATGCACATATATATCTCTGAATGCCATGTGAAATAGTTGACCCACAAAGCCATGAACCTACATCAGGTATGTAATGTAATCCACATTCACTATCAACTTTACCCATAATAACTACATGTTTAAGCCATCGCCGCCATGAAGAATTCACACGAGAAAACTGCCTAGAAAGTTCTTAAATACTAATTGACCGAGGGAGCCCACAGCTCGAGCTGGGAGCTAGATGATTCGTATCTCGTCACATCTCGTGTGGCGTGTGGTAATGGTTGCTTCAGTATTGTGTGAGCCGTGAGCATGCAAGTTACAAGGTGATCCTCATGATTCACACGAAAACAATCAGCGAAAGTGTAACAATCAGCATTGCATTAGTTATAAATATAATTGCCTATGCATTAAATATTCTGCTGTTCACGGTCAGGGTCATGTGATGTGAAATAGCTAAGAGTAAGTAAACAGTATGTGTATATGTACATTGAACATGTAGCAATGTTTGGTAAATATGTACTATTGTACTGCACAATACAGCACACTGCACTTATTATAGGAAATCCAAATATGATAACATAACTAGAACAAGTACTTTGCATAAAAGTAACTCACTGAAAATACAACTATTAGACTCCCTCAAAAAGTAAAATGGAGCCAAGTCCCTAAATAAGAATTTAGATTATAATGAAGCTGAAGTGAAGTTAATTCATTGTCAACTTATGACATGATGCCGTACTTGTACAGTTCATGTCAAGAGTAAAGCTCATGTAATGTATAACAACTATCGCCTTATAGGTATCAATCAGTTCATCGCAATTTCATAATCGATCGATTATTAAATGTCAAAAATACTTAACATAATACATTAATACGCAAAGCATTTATTAAAAAGTGAACAATATGTCGTTATTCGCTCTCGAATAATGATCAGGGATACTGATCTGATCGATAGCTGGAACTTTTAAAAATACACTTACTCGAAACCTCTCAATAGCTATAAAATGCTAAGATGATGTTATGTTCAATTATATGTAAATGATAGTCCTGTCGGTTATAGTAGTGGTATAAAGATTGTATTCATAACGGGTCGTAAATTATCATAAACCGGCATGCCAGTGAAACTCAAAAAAGAGGTTACCAAATGCCGCAATCAATGAATTTCCAACATATAACGTCAATTTTAAACTTCAAAAGATCAAACTAGTAAAAACCAATTTTGAAATGGGTCTGACGATGACGAAGCTAAACAAATGTCATCTATTCGATACAATCTATAGCTTTCAAGTCTGACAACCAAATGTAGTACAAAGGTAACGGTACGGTAGCGCTAAAGTACAAGGTCGTAGTTGTTACGTAACGTTCATCGATGTATCTAATTTCTACTAAGCATATCATACAATATAGTATTCATTATGTACGTTGTACATATATAAGTAGTAAGTAGACAAGTAGAGTGATGTGTGTTATCGTTGTTGAGAGCGAAGCAGTGACATTTTTATTGGACCATTGAAATACATAGTCTGTGTACTACATTGAGTTCTTGTTAAGCAAGGAAAGCGATATGTGTGAATGAATTAAATTAAATGAAAATTCGGGGGACGCTTTCACCATACATCAATGTAGCGTACTGAAAGTGGAATAACTGGGATAACAACATCATGACATCTTTCGGACCATCATGCGATACGAACTGCTGATCAGTTGCTTGCGACTCATTAAAATCGAGGAAACTAAAAGTAACAGCTTTGGTAGAAAAGCTCAACATCAACACACAAAATCGACTACTGATGGTGATACTAGTACTTTATTAACGTGTTGATTAACATCAGTCACACAAAGTGATTGTGATGCGTGTCACATCAGTGATCGTATGATCAAATGAACAAACATAGCATAGCAGGAACCATGAATGATATGATTCAATTATCATTAGTCAGTAACTTTTTGTGGCAGATATGCATTGAAAAACGCTTCCACCAAGAGTATGGATTTAAATTCATAAATTTAACCAATTTTAATTTCAGTTTTAGGCTCATACTTTTCATTCCAGTTAGCTATGAATTCATTGTTGCGTTTTTAAAATAATATGTATTAATATTAATGCTTGTTTGTATTGAAACCACGCGAAACTTGTTCGAACAACGGAAGAGTGACACTGAATTGCAAGTATCCACCCAACCTATGCGAGTTATGGATTAAAATATTTAATAATCAATATTAAATTAGTGTAGTTGTATACCTTTTCGATGCACAAACTGCTCTTTAAGGAATAATTATAGTGTGTACTAGAACTTAAAAGCTCCAACTCACTGATTGGGCATAACTAAATTCTAAGTAAAAACTGACTGAACTACTGAACACAGCTATTAATTTTGATTTCCTTGTTTCACTTATACTATTTATAAACTCATACAACATGTTGCAGCTGCATGTAACAATAACAAAGACTAATGCACTAAATCAGAAACCGAAACCCCTATGACCCTCATCAGCTGTCCTAGGTCAATCTCTTTTTCGACTTTTTATTATATTGCTGAAGTTCTGACTGATTTACTTTTGTCCTTTCATCTTTCAAGTGGGGAAAAATTATCCTCAAGAAACAAGAAATAAGGCTACAAGAAAATAATCTACTTATCTGCACTTTCACTTTACAGCCATAAAAATCAGTGCACAATTCAATGTAAAAGTGAAAGCATAAACCTCACACTTCCGCCTACGTGCATGTAATCACACTATATAACATCCTAAGTGACATTGTGTGTGCATGGCATATGGGTCTACCCACAGTAGTAGGTACCTATTTATTACGAAATGTCTGCTTCTCTGTTATTTCTTGTCTTGCTACAGTACTTACTTACTTGACACGCGCTTTAACAACAGTCATTCACTCTTGCTCCGCCAACAACGCTTTCTATTCTGGCTTTCACTTTCGTCGTTCCCTCCTCCTTAATACATACGGTTACTTTACACATTGATACACATACTAGCTGCCATAACTTACAAATAAGGAACTTTAAATACAACGGAACCATAACAAACGACCAGTTAGCCAGTAGTGAGTACTGAGTAGACAAGCAAGGAGGACAACGAAATAAGAAAATAAACCACAACTGTGGTCTAAGTATTAAGTTAGAATTCATACGTGCAGCAACATTCATACGATTTTACTTAATAAATAAACAAACCTCAGAGCCAGAGCCATGCATGTAATGTGCATGGAAAGCTTCACGTTATTGATTTTTTTAATCAACGTTTGCGTGAACTGAAATGACATGGCTGCAATAATTATTAAGGTGAAGAAAACTGGCGACTGTCTGGAACAGGAGAAAGGGTTACAGTTACAGCAACGTCAATTTCATTTTTTCATCCCAGACTGACTGGTCACTCATCCTCATCGTCCGCTAATAATGCAGTCAGTTAATGTACTATACACGATATACAGTGCAATTTACACAAACACGCATTCGGTATTTTGGGGTTGGATGTGTGCTAATAATAATTATTTCGGCTGCTTGTCGTCTGGTTGTGCTATACGCATATATGCATGCATGGCTGTATATTGTATATATCTACTTTTCTAAGTTGACTACACTTACTTGAACTTGATAATCTAATTTTTGTACTTTCATCTTCGAGTTGCATTATCGAATTCACAATATTTATTCGGCTTTCATCTCATCACTCATACTCATTTATACAGTAAATTGAGAATAAAACTTTGATATGGAAATAAAAAAGTTCATGCTACTTTGTTGCTAGATCCTATGCCAGTGATAATTGGAATTATAATCACTTTCGATTGGATTGTATTGGCAGTATGAAAAAACGTTTTATTTTTTAGGTCACCCTTATGACCAGAGGTTTCGGACCTATCCGGTCAATGGGGGAAGTGAAATATATTCAATATTTGGCTGAAAATTTATACTCAGGTGTACTTTAATATGAGGAATCCGATGAAAAATTTGCCACTTTCCTCCACCCCCATAGCCCGGAAACCATAGACTCGGATACGTCTTTTTCATGCTAAAATGAGAATGAATGGAAAGTTTCATGAAATTCCAACCAGTTTGAAATTCAAAAAAAAATCCCGAGAGGGCAATTTCCGGGCTATGGGGGTGGAAAGTGACAAATTATTCATCGAAATCTTTTTCCTCTTAACACTTGAGTTTAAATTTTCAGCCAAATATCTTTCACTCCCCGTATTGACCCTAACCTCTGCTTATGACCCCTATTTTCAATACAAAAATCATCTCAAAATAAAATTCTGAACAATTTTTATTGCGTGCAATTTTTCGAAATTTATAAAACAATTTTTTGTGTCGCCCTTATGATCGCTCGATTTTATTTCAACATACCATTCGACTCAAGGTTAGGTTTAACATGCGAAATCGACCAAAATCACCAAAAAATGTCCAAGTTTTAATTGCCCGTAGGTCTAATTCAATCTAACCAATTCTCCTTCATCCTTCCACTTAAATAACGTTCATTGGCCCGAGAGTAGTGTGACATGCGTATGCAAGCTGTAAGACAAAGACTACGACGAAAGTCTTCAAACGTTCTTCGAAACGAGAAAAATATTAATCTTAATTTTTCGTTTCAGTTAAATTAAAGAGGCATGCGTCCTGCGTGGTTGGATAACGGAAGTTATGATTATGAATAATTATATACGCCTTCATCATTCATTGTTGTACATGTACAATGTCCATACAACTGACTACACAAACAACATACTTATTTGGTCTAGTCATTAGTTTGGTTCTTTCGTGTTTGGACCAAACCAGTGATAATATAATAATATCAACTATATTGAAGTTACAGGTGATAACTACCAGTATAGAGTACAGTTTACTAACAAAAGCTCAAATATTGAATTTCATGCAACAGTATTTTGACATTTAAAAGGCAATCACTACCCCTCCCTACAAGCTACCTTTGGCTGCAAGAAATAACGTCAGACAACATTGACACTTAACCGACAACCTATTTTCAATAAAACTTAATTATTCCAACTTTTAACTTAACTCTTCTTCGCTTCAATTCAACGTTTCTCTTTTCGACCGAATAGTTTTTTTTCGAGCGATGATATAGTTCTTCCTAGATCATCATGGATTGAAAATTGAAAATCCAATCGACAATCTATCACCATTGCAGTACAACCGACCACCATCAGTTGTACTTGTGACAGCTGACACAGGTAAATTTTAAATTCTCAAAAGTTATGAATGGCCACAGAAGATGACAAGAGAAATTTCAAATTTAAAAATTCAAAATCAAAAATGGAAAGGAACAATATTCAATATTTTTAAGCAACAAGACGACAAAAAGAAGTAAATCAAGTAAAACTTACCTTAAAAAACGGTACAAATTAAAATGAATAACAACCCTGGAGTTCAATCAAACTTTCATGTAGTCAGTAGAATATTATGATATTCGTTATTCGTGATCACCCAAATGCTGCCTTGACAAAAAGGTGATAATAGAAGTATACTTAGTTTCAGTAGCGAAGGTTGTTGTTTGTGTACGTTCGTGTCGTTAGTCAAAAAGTATGAAACGTAATGTAAGTAAATATGTATCACACAGTCAACAGCACGTAGTGAACAAAATCCCACTAACAAAAATCACTCGCCAACCTCATGAAAATGATATTTTATACCCAATTTCGTTTACTCGCTCCAAACTTCCAAACGAATATGAGTTTACCTTGTCCATGCTCCATGAGTACGTTACACAGGATAGAAACTTAACATTGCATAGTACGTCCGTGCCGTGTACTCACTGATCTAATCTAATACGACGACTTACACTTAGGTAGTAGGTATCCGTGCCGTTGTTTTATGAGTCTTTCCGGATCGTCATAGTCATTCATAACATCACTAGTAGCGCGTCAACCGTTCCATATTTTCTCATCCAATACCACAATGTCAAATACAATTGCTGCTTGCAATGTGCAAATAAACAAAAACGAGTGACTACACTACGTATGTACATCGACTCGACCACCAGCAAGAGGGAACTCGGAAACAAGAATAAAATATGATTGTATTTAATACCTTATATGCAAACAAGATACTAGGTTGGGTATAAAGCATTGAAAAAGCAGGAACTACGAAACAATTAAAGTTTTTAGTCCGCAATCCACATCAGTAGTACATAAAGACTCCCATTCAAATATTTCAAATCTAATCTAATTATGCAAGCTGGAATGAAGTACAGCCAATCCATGCATTTCGATGGAATATACGATACCCATCAACTCTCCTGTCTCTAAAATATATACGGTACATTGCAATTGGTACAAACTTTTGTTAAGTACAATGTTGTCCCTCGTGCTCGTTCGTACTATGTATGTACAGTCCCATACCCAGTTATATATACTCATAAAACAACGTAAATTTAAATGTCACCTTTACATGCATACATGCTCTATAATTCCTCATCTTGATCCAGCATTTAATTGCCCGCCACAGGTATATGTGGATATGGATTCGATATCGATATCTGCCATTACAGTCTGTACTTTGTACTTCAATGTGTTTAAGGTACTTGCACAAACGAGTAACGATCAACCGACCTGGTACATTTTTCGCTTCATTCGATTACAATGATTACATTAATTTTAATTGTAAATGCTTCCCCAGATGAAGGAGGCAGCACTGGGCTAAGTGGGCTGTTTTAAAATTTATACAATCTCAAAGCACACTTGCTTTTCACCAATGACTGTACAATTTATTGTCACCTAAATACTTTTGCTAAAACTGCCTATTTAGCCTATCTACATCGGTTTTTACATCTCCATAAATGTCACAAACCAAAAGGCATGAGTGTGGGGAAAGAACCATGATTCCTGACGAAATCCCTTTTAAATGTCATAAATATGACAATATGGGAATCCAAGAAGAATGAGCCGAGACCGAGATAAGACATGAACAGCGCAACAAAATAACATTGCAACTTCAAAGCTCTATCTGAGCTGGCATTCATTCATATAAGTATGGTATAAGTAGGTCGGAAGACGGAGGAAATGGGAATTTTGATAGTATTGAATTGAAAAATAGGGAATTAAAGTTAGAACTCAAGGTACTTAATGTCGTCAAATATGAACATGAAAATTCGTAATTTGTGCTGCCATGAGTTCCAGCTCCAGCTCACTATATACTGTCATACATTAGCATACCACACCACACCACACCATAGCCGTATACGTTTGGTATTGTTTCGTTTTTCCTCTTAAATATCAAGCATGTCTTAAAAAGTCTTGATTTATATTTGCTGAAATGGATGTTTTAAACGGAAAGAATGTGAACGAAACATAAAAAGAGGACATCTTTCGCCACCGTTACACTTTACGTTACCCAGCCCAAGACTATAATCTAATGAATGCATCCTCACGCGGCCACTAAACGACGTACATGCATCAATAGTGAAGATAGTTACCAAGAACAGATTAGAAATTACCCACACGAAATTACATATAGTTACAGTTACACGTTACACATGCTATTTACTTTCTGCTTGCTAAACGCTAATCATAAGAAATTGCTATTTTGGTGGTATTGGTAGCATACCTTTGAATTTTGAATACTACATTTGATATTCTGATGCTGACTGACGGAACAGGTTTCTTTACCTGGCCTTGAAGGTGTTTATTGCAACAACTTATCACACTAATTAATGATTTAATGATACGACGATATGTCCAAACGTCCATGTACAAAGATGATTCATGAAAACGTTAAGAAACTAAGAATAAATGTTAGAATAATTTGTTCTTCATGTAAATTCAAACTTCGAGTGAAGTTATTTTTTAGCCTTGTGTGGTTGTATTTATAGTGCAAGTGCACGTATAGCCTAGCCCTAGCCTATTATCAGCTGCATCCAGTTATACCAGCTTTTACATCACCGATTCCTCTACTTTAAATGCAACTGAAATGTGCATATCTAAGCAACACTGCACGGGCTGCCGACAAGCGTGATTCTTAAACTGGATATAATTCGCAGGACAGTTGGATGTTGGACACATGTAGAATGCTCGTGTCGTATGAGTCATCATGAGCCGTGAGGAATGACTCACTGGCTTTTACTTTTAGACAGCTCCTAATAAACTGAATACATGGACTTTGGTTGTTAAAGACTGGAGTTTACTCTTTTCCAGTCTTTATTAAAAAGCTCCCCGTTGGATCTGAAAGTACGCCGATGTAGTACACTTTTCCGATGATG
>JAHZNA010004866.1:0-14108 GCA_027743935.1 Sinodicranocentrus sp. ZH6 | reverse complement strand
CTATGCAATCTCTGTCAAAATTTTATTTTGAAAAGAACAATGATATTTATTATAAGCTCTCTCACTCCTACTAGTGTGGTGTTTGTATACATATGAGAGAGCATTGGTTGTTAAAAGCATGCCATTTACTTATGTATTAAATGAGATTCTGTTTATGCAATCTCCGTTCTTAAATAACTTTACATCATAAGATATGGTTGTAAATCTGTATTACTCAGTCTACTACCGGATATTCTGCAAATCCACTGCACAAACAGCACAGGAGACAGGATGTTCGGAAATTTTGTGTTTTTGTGAATTGCCACATGAAAGTCAAGATTCAAGAAGCGACATTAAATGTTGACTGTGCTGAGTGCTGATTTCCCAGGTGAAAGTTAAGCTTCCACGACTGTGGGCTGTGTGTCTGCCGTTTGCTACCAGAATGACAGGAAAAAACTTGACAATTTTGTAGTAACTTGATGTGTCACATCATTCAGCAGCTCACAGTACTTACTAATGACACTAATGAGTGCCCTGCCGAATGTGCATAAAAATACATGTGAATTGTGAACAGGATCTGCGATATAGTTGATACTGCGGAGATAGGGGAATCTTGTGTGTGGGAAAGGGAAATTGCGAAAGTGGGAATGTGGGAAGGGAATTAGTGGGAAAGGAAAAACCAATTGAGCGAAGGAGAATATGTACTACGTCTAATGCATATCATGTAACTTTGGGTTCAAACCGTTTTTCATCTTGTATGTTGTGTTGTATCCTTGTATCGTTAGTATCCTATAAATTCTATCTCGCATCTTGCTTCACTCATTGTCAAACACACTTTTTCTCTCTTTTACAGCCGAGTTGCCGGCATTTGATTTTTGATTTGGCGAAAAGCTTTTTCAGAAGAGATTTCTTTCTCGTTTGGTGGATTCGATTGGGTAAGTCATAAGTTATACAAGTATTATAATTTGTAGGTATAGTTGAAATTGAAATATGCATTATTAACTATTTATTGCAATTTATGCACATTAAAAAATTCGTTTTATGTTAGTTTTGTACTTTTCCTATGAGTGAAATTTGGGTTTTAGTATTCGGCATTTCACAATTTCATATTGAAAAATTCTCGTGAGAAAGCTGTTGTTTTCACCTTTCACTTGTTGTGTGAAATCCCACTCTACCCATAAAACAAGAAAACTCATCACCATTTGTTTTTTTAGATCTAGATAGTCAAAGTTGAACGTCGTAAGTACCAGTGATAAGAGTGAACTCAATTTTAATGTTTTTTAAAGTTGTCACAGCTTTGTTTTACACATATTAATTAACAAGTCTCATTTACCACTACTACGTCAACCAGGCAGTCATCAAGTTATTTGTCCATCCGTAGTTGTTTGTGTTTGTCCATATTACTACTACGTCAACTGTTCGGTTCCAGTTATGGGTAACGAGCTGTCCTTTCACCTTTTCCATGCTTAACTTTACCTTTTTTTAACTTTTACTACATGTGACCTGTGTGTGTGTCGTCACCGTCACTTGCACATTAATGATTAAATTCACATTTCACAGACCCAATAAAACCTGAGAACCTTTTATTTTGCATTACATTCAATTACAACAGTCAGTCAATGATGATTAGGAAACAACAAGGAAATTTGATAAGATTAAACGTGCATGTACACACACCTGTTCGTAGAGTGCATGCATAGTTCCGTAATATATAGATACAGACAACAGAGTGTATGGTATGGACAGAGCTTGTTAAAACTAAATGTGTGCTATTATAATTACATTCAACATTATTCATAAGATAAGACATATTGCACATAACAAGTTAGAAATAACTAAAAATGACTTATACAATTTTTTCTATACATAATTATTTAGTTCCCAAGTTTTTGTGGAGATCGAGCGTCACATCATCGGTATTTATTAAAAACGTATGTACTTCAGTTCGGGCAGATCATCAGAGGTCCAGTAAACTTCTTTCTCTCAAGAACACGCCAATAGGAGAGTATAACCTGGTACTGACTACTGACAGTTATGGTTATGATAAATTATAGTCTATATAAGAAATGATAATAATTATAGTTTGCATTTATCTTGCTGACCATAGTGACCATCGGTCATCAGTCATGCTTGTCTGCAATAATTATTTATGCACTGCAAAATCATTTTTACTACTTTACAGTCTCAAATCCGAAAGATGGCCATGGCGAATGGAAAAGCAGTGGTGTTTCAAAGATTGCCAAAGACGGTTATTCCGCTAAACTATGATCTTAATTTTGAACCTGACTGGACTTCGCACACCTTTCAGGCATCTGCGACGATCGATGTCCAAGTATGATTGTTGACCAAATCCGAACATGAACATATTTTTAATTCTTTACAGTTTTACACATACTAACTTTGGCTGTAATATTAATATGTTTAAGGTCAATCAAAAAACAGACGTAGTTGTCTTAAATGCTTTGAATATTTCCATTGATGGGATCAAGTACCAAAGCAAAGACAATGACGTGGACCAAGAAGCTGAAATTTTTATGTTGGATTTGGAACAAGAACTGCTGAAAATTAATTTTCCAAACCATCTTATGCCAGGATGTGGGAAATTAATCATTACATATAAAGGAAAGGTTAATGACAACCTAAAAGGTTTTTTCCGCTCAAAATATCAAGGCTCCAACGGCGAAGATTGCTTTCATTATCTAACGAAATTCGAGCCAACATATGCACGGTTAGCCTATCTCATCATTTCATCACAATCGCATCTATAATGATGCTTCCCTTGCTGGGACGAGTAAGTTTTAAAGATTTTGATAAAGTAATATATAGTTTGCGTTGGGCATATTCCAATTGTTCTTGTTTTCTCATAATCTTCTACTACTTTTCAGACCTAGCGTGAAGGCAACTTATGACATCACTCTCGTTGTACCTAAGAATCTAGTAGCAGTTTCCAACATGGTATTGAATGTTTTAAAAGTATAGATATCCATTGATTTAGATTAATTTGCGAATGTTATGTAAGACATAAATTATGTCACAGCCAGTCAAAGAAGACACTCCTCATCCTACCAATAATGACAAGAAAATCGTCAAATTTGAACGTAGTGTGAAAATGTCGACTTACGTAATGGCATTTGCTATCGGTGAATTTGACCAAGTGGAGAGTAGAACTTCAGATGGAATTTTATGTCGTGTGTACACTCCCGTAGGAAAGAAAGAAAGAGGAAATTTTGCCCTCGACGTTGTGCAAAAATCTTTGGCTTATTATAAAAACTATTTTGGAATACCTTATCCTCTACCTAAAATGGACTTGTTGGCTGTTGCCGAGTTTGGAAGTGGTATGTATGTTGAGCTTGGATTGGAGTTAGCACTAAATTGGAGTTCTAATTGATATTTGTTCTTAAGGTGCGATGGAAAATTGGGGTTTGGTCATCTTTCGTGAGCATTTGTTGTTGATGGACGAAAAACTTAGTTCTACAACTACAAAACAGTATGTTGCAATTGTGGTAAGTTGTTTTATTGCACGAATTTTTTAAGTTGTTACTTTAAACGTTGTACCCTGCTAACAGTCGCTGAATAAACTTTTGTCTTCTGATAAATTAGGTGGCCCATGAAACTGCACATATGTGGTTTGGTAAGTTCTGTTAACGTAATTTATGGTTCTGCGTCAAACGCATAATCCTAAAATATGTAACGGTCAAATGACCTTCCTCAAAACACATGCGATCCAAAACACCATCACTACATTTACCTGTAATATAAAAATACATAATTATCGCGTTTAAATAGATACCGTCATAGCATGTTATAAATCTACACTGTCAAGCTCCAAAAGCAAGCTAAAAAAATAATGAATGGAATTTCACCATTGGGGCTCTAAAAGATCGATTCAGTTTGCAGAGCAAACAAATTTTTTGAATTTATGGGTTAACCCATTCCTTTCTCTGCGTTGGATATTGTGAATGTCCATTTGACGATAAATTATTATTAGCTAACCTAACCAAAACTTCGCAAATGCTTTGCCCAATCCCATGCATGCTCTCCGCAAATCCCTATCTGAACCAAACCTGGATTGTGGATGATTTTCCATTATTTCCCAGTATATCCCAGTATGTGTTTTGATAATTATGGATTTTGATTATGCGTTTTGCACCCTTATGTATTTTTGACACACCACGGTAATTTTTGTGCATTTAACAGGTAATTTGGTGACGATGAAGTGGTGGGATGACCTATGGCTCAATGAGTTAAGTATACATTTACTGAAAATGAATCTGTGAAGCTAAGGACCAGATATGGTTTTATGATTAATGAACGGAGAGACTTCGATACGTTGAATTGAAAGATATGTACAAGTTGTGTAAAAAGGGGGAGTTAATTTTCACAGGTAGACTAATCGGGCGATAACTCCCTCTTATAAGAATTAGTAACTTCATTTCTGAGGTTTATAAGCATAGTTTACAGAGGTACAATTTTGTGGAATTGCCTAAACAGCTATCTCAACAATAATGGTGTCACCGTAGGAAGAACAATATCTTTTGTGTATAATGGGAAAGACAGTTAAAGTAATATTATTATGATATTGTTATTATAGGGCTACGCTACCTTTATGGAATTCCTTTGTGTTGACCACATCTATCCAGAGTTTGAGATTTGGAATATCTTTATGGGTGATTACATGCAAGCACTCGACATGGATGCCTCAGCGACTAGTCATCCCATTCAAGTAGTAGTTGAAAATCCTGCTCAAATCGGAGCTATTTTCGATGCTATATCGTATAAGAAGGGCGCTTCAGTTATACGAATGATCCATAATTACTTGGGAGATGATAAATTCAAGGAAGGCATGTCGCATTATTTGAAACAAAATCTATTCGGTAACGCCGAGACAAAAGACTTATGGGCTGCATTAAAGGAAAAAACTGGGGAGAACATCGACGTTATAATGCCAACATTTACGGAGCAAATGGGCTACCCAAATTTTGCAATAAAAAATGTTGAACAGAGGGGAAATGAACAGATAATTACGCTTTCCTACCAAAAGTTCTGGTTGGACGCTTGTGCGGAAGCAGAAGATACAACAAAGTATAAGTGGATCATTCCAGTAACTGTCAGGAAGCAAAGCGATCCAACGGGAGTTGTTTTAAAGAAATTATTGGATGAAGAGCCCAAGGTTGACTTTGATATTACTGTTACTGCTGCCAGTGGTGAATGGGTTAAGGTAATTGAAGTACTAAAACCAACGCCAAGTTAGAAATTATAATTAGATAACGAAGCATTGTTTTGGGGCACAGTTAAATGCTGACCATGTGGGTTATTACCGTGTAACGTATCCCTCTTCAATTCTGGAGAAGTTCGTCCCTTCTATCAAAAATAAAGAAATGTCACCTATTGATCGACTGGGAATATTAGACGATCTCTTTGCTAACGTGAAAGCTGGCCATACTAGTTCAGATAACGTAAGACGAATGTACTTATTTGCCTGTACAACTTCCTTAGTGTTTCAGAAAGATAGATTGTAAATTTAATGGAATCAATCTGTAGCTAATTAACCGGTGGTAATTTTCGTAGATCTTAACGTTTATGTTAGCCTACAAAAATGAAGATGTTCAACCGGTGTGGTCGGCAATACTCAATATAGTATCCTCATTTCAAAACCTCTTACGAGGCACTACTCTTCAAAATAAGTTTGAGAAGTATGCGCAGGATTTGCTTTTACCAACGGTGACGCACCTCGGATGGGAAAGCAAGGACAGTGAAAGTGTGTTTTCAAGTTTAATTATTGTTTGCCTTTTATAACGTAGCACACTGTTAAGTAATAGTACTACTTCTATTTTTTGTGCAGAAGTGCAGGATTCTGTCTTACGTTCAGCTATATTAACGAGAATGGTAAGTCTTGGCAACATCAATACCATCGAGGAAGCTCGGAGTAAGTTTGCTGTACAAGTGCGCGGTGACAAGCCTGTATCTCCGGATGTCCGCTCTGCTGTGTATCGTGCTGTGGCATTAAGCGGGGAATCGGGTTTTGATGCACTTCTAAAGGTTTTAATATTTTTAATATTTTAAATTGAGTTGAAGTGAAGTACTGGGTGGCCAACTATGCAATGTTGTTTGTAAACTCAAATTAGATGTACCGCAGTACTGATTTACTGGAAGAGAAAGTTAGAATCATATCTGCGTTAGGAGCTGTTAAGGATAAAGCCATTATTGAAAAAGTTTTGGAGTTTGGAAGGAGTAACGAAGTCAATACGCAAGACATCATTACCATTTTAGCGTCGTTTTGCGGTCAAGGAAATCAAGAAATAAGTTGGGAGTATTTCAAGTCGAATTGGGAGTTCTTCCGTGATCGTTTTCCTACTGTAAGACAAAAATGTTTATTTGTGCTTTTCAGAAATAAGGTCCTTTATTTCTAAATGTTTATGTGTGTCAAAATATTTCGAATTGCAGGGTCATTTTCTCATTAGGAGTATAGTCGATTCCGTTACTGCAGGCTTTAAGACAGAGGAGAAGGCCCTGGAAGTCGATGCTTTTTTCAAGAAGCATTTAATCAAAGGAATTGAAAGGACATTGTCGCAATCCTTAGAAAGCATCCGTGTAAACAAAGTATGGCTTGAACGAGATTCCGCTAAATTGGAGCAGTTCCTTAGCGCTGTGTAAGTTTACAAAATATACCTGCATCGTTGATATCAACAAATACGTTAATTAGGTTAAACAGTCTTTCACACACATGGTCTAACAGATTCATAAAGTTTATGGCTTCGGTTAAATTATTCGGTTATGTATTGATTGTTACAATGAGTTAGTATTAAATAAAATATGAATATGTCTCAGAAACGATAGATATGATTCATTTTAATGGCAGTTTATTGACGTAAACTAACGAAATAATATAAATAACGAAACAAACGACGCGATGTCCTACTAGTCGGACTTGTGGCGACACAGTACTTTACGGTATTTTCACTACTCTATGTACCGGTAAAATCAGTAAACATGGACGCCTTCCTTTAAACGACTCAATGGGAATATAGTCTAATTGCTAAGCTTTCCAGACGTGAAATACATGTAGTTATAGATTCGAAGGTCATCAATAGCGGATACATGGATTGTAGTAGCATGATTTACAAATGTTAATTGTTTATGAAATTACTCATATAAAGGGCTAAAAAATTTACGAAAGTTGATATTATGCTAAACAGGCCTTAGGGTAGTTATTAAATTACGGAATAAAAGTAAGGCGTCCGAGGGTTCTTGTATTAAGAGTTGGAATTAGGATTTAAATCAATATCAGCTTGTGTGGTACTTGGTGTTGTTTTCCCGTCTAAAGCTTTTTGTGCAATATCTCTAACTATTTCTTGGAACGTGTCATCAGTTTGAGACGTTTCTCCAGTTCTCATTTCTTCGTCCATTTGAGCCAACCTTAAAAGGGTTACTATATCTGCATGTTCGGACGCAATTGCAACATCCAACGGCGATTTTTTGTCGGCATCAGCTGAATGATAATCCGCCCGATTCCTCAGAAATAAGCATACTTGACCCGTGTGACCTTGTTAAAGTAAACAATCATACAATAATAGGAATGTCAGATCCTACTCTACATTTATTTTTTTTTGACCATTTGAAAATACTAGTTTAGTTAATATAAAAGTACCCTTTTCAGTTGCAACCCACATGGGAGTTCTTTTCATTGAGTCTGTCGCGTTAACTTTGGCACCATTTAATATCAAAAATTCACATGCCGTTACTGAACCCTTTGAAATATAAAAGAGAACATATTTTTAACAACACATAATATATTAATGTTCTACGTGTAAATTGTTTTAGAATACCCCTAAAACAGCTTCATGAAGATAGGTAGATCCCCTATCATTGTAATTGATCCAGTTTTTGTCAGCACCCAATGCAAGAGCCTCACACATGACACCTAAATTTGCAACTCTAGATGCTTTATATAATAGCATATTCGCATCAAGTGTCTCCATCGATTCCTCTATCACAGATAAAATAGTCATTGTTGCAATGTAAGGATGCAGCCCAAATTCTGTATTTCTCAAATTACCTATTTCCTTTAAATCCGTCTCATCAGCAGACTCCTCATCATAACCTAATTGGCTAGGAACTATATCTGTATGGCTTGGAGGCAAGTCCGACCCGAAAACTAACACTCCTTCTTGATCACTGCAACTGCTAGTCTCCTTAGATTGTAAAGACTGAAAAGATTCGGTCTCAGAACTGGCATCATCGTTTACTTTGAGCTCTGAAGCAATACTATCACTTCCATGGGCATCTGATGAAGGGGGTTCTGCTTCATGTGGTTTGCCGTTTGTAGCAGTGCTCTCGCGACTTTTTCTTTGTCTGCGATGAGGTTTGCGTACACTCCACTTCCGAATATGCTTTCCGCCACACGAATCAACACTTAGCTTTGGCCGAGCTACGAATGCTCTGTCAATATACTTGGCCCGTATCCAAGTTTCACGCACATCCCTACAACCAAGATAGACAGTCTTTATGTCATTTTTCAACTAAACATGAATTTTCACAGATAAAGTTGACAGTAAAATTGTAATTTGAGTAACCTAGAGCAATTTGGCGTGGCTTTCTCAATTCCCAGACCATCCATGACATCAACTTTGGCAAGATATATGCTATTAATCACGCTGTTACCAAGTTCTCCCATTACCTTAAGCAAGCTCGTTTCCCATGCATCAAGATTTAAAGACTTCACTTTGCTGTGGTGGACTCCAAGACTTCTGTGAATTCCCGAACACTCTGCACGTTTGGATGTACATAAGGTATATTAATTCGTAAGTTTTATGTACGTCAAAACGTCAAAACTTATTCATACAAACATCTACTCAATTTACATACCTATGCAGAGCGTAATGCCTATATTAACACTGGCCCACTCTGGGTTTGGTGCTGCACAGTCGCAACAAAAATTGTTCCCCCTAACTTTCAAGATAGTTTCCAGAACCCTGTTTTAGTCGGAATACATTAGCACACACATTTACAGGATTAACAGGATCACCTGCCTCTACAGCCACCATTACTTGGAACGAAGGAAACCAATCATTCTCTCAGTATCCGTAGAGAGTACCGCAATTCCCTTCATTCAAAGTAATGCTTGCATGGAGTTAGGTGATCCTGATCCTGTATACACACTTCAGAAGTAGTAGTATAACAATGCTCAACTTACTTCGCTTTTTCAGCTTTCACTTTCAAAAGCTCGGAGGTTGTTGAATCTTTTTGAGTTGGAGGTGAATAACTTTCATCCCTTCGAGTTGCTGATAATGTTGTGTTGTGAATGGCGCAGCTAATTGCAGCCTGAAGGGCGGCTACCCAGGCCTGAAATATGTCCTCGCAATCAGCTTGCAAGATATGAGTTCTAAATGATTACACAGACGAGCAACATTTAATGGACATGTCTTCTTTTAGTTTCCAGATCCAGATAGATCATAATCCGTCAACAATTAACAATGTGGTTGCGTAGCTTACTTGTTAGGGGAAATAAGTTCAAAGCAAAATCGCCGATCACATTCGGCCATTGGCCGAACCATGCATATTCTAAGATCCTCTTCCATGATAGTTGGAGTTTCTTCTAGTCTCTTTCTGTAGCATAGCTGACCCTTTTCAAGCAGTTCGAACCTGTTTATCATATCACCATAAGATAAAACATTTACATAATAAAAAAATACTTTCGAATGGGCACAGTACAGTTTTACGTCTACTATTTACAAAGCGGAAATATGTGTTGTGTCATACCATCTTCGCTTCCAGGATTTAAATGTTTTTGCTGATCCCCGTTTAAATAGGTACCCTTGCATGACGATACCAGGCGAGGCATTTGACCCCTGATTCGTGATATAGTTTGGAGTATCGTGAATCCATATCTGCTTATTATCTAACATCGAATCCCCTTCTCTGCCGACAACTGAACGCATTTCATTCAACTAAAACACGGAATGCAGTTGAGTCTTATTTTTCATTCAGAATTCTTCCACGTTCAAATATTAATTAATACATAGCTATGGTATATTTTTCTGAATATATCTTACCTCGGCGCTTAAGCTTTTTAGGAAAGAATCCGTATCCTTGAAAAAATCATAGCCTTGATGAAAATATGTTTTGTGAGCTTGTAACACAGATAATATCTGAACAATAAAAAGTATATTGAGTAAAGAAAAGCTTGTTGGATTAAGGTTACAGGAAAAATAATTAAAATCAGCTATGCGGACCGACACGACATACATTATCTAATATCTCAAATCGTTTCCTTTGTTGTAGCAATGTAATGCTATACACCATGTCCACAGCCGCAGATCGATAATTGATTCTTGCAGCTGACAATGCATTTAACGCCTCTTCAGCTTCTACGTTTTTGCCCTTTGGGATTGCAGAATTTCTTTGCAGAGCAGTCTCATACTCTTGCTGTAGCTTTTCTAAATAAGACCTCATTTCCTTGCAGGTTCTTACTTCCCTGAAAGAATATTGAGTATATACAGACTTATTAGGAAAAAATCATGACCACAAGATTAATCCACATCCCACGACAACTTACAAAAGTGACAGCACCAACCAAACCACGAACACAGCATTTTTATGTATTCATTTGCATTATGCATTATCCATTTAAAGCATGCAATGAATAAAATACATACATACATAAGTTAATATTTTATAAGCCATACTATAACATATAACGACATGTTAATTATGTAATGTACATGTACGACACCCACATGTGTATAATACGTAAGCATATGACTGAAAAAATAATTAATGAGAAATCTCTTTGTTCAGCTCGTTCGAGGACGACACATACATACTACGCAAAGCTTAAGCTATTGAGGCAATATTTCGAATTAAAGTTGTGCTAGCTCTGGAAAGAACTATTTTAACGCTTAAACCACACAATTATACTATTTATTTACAATTTTTAGTTAAATGTGAATGGCTAATCTTTTCCTATCAAATGTCGTATTGTCTGCGTAAATACTAAAATGTCGCACTGTATGCGTAAATATACTAAAATGTCGCATTGTATGCGTAAATATACATATATATCTAATTTTACCTGACTTAACTTAACTGACGTATCCCGTCAGTGCTAGACTAAAAGCATGGCTGGCTGTCAGAAAAATGTACTCCACTACTACACGGAACAGTGTACACGCTGTTTTCTGTGCCACTACTAAAAACTAAATCTTTAAAAATGAGTTTTGAACATTTTTGTGTCTTTCTCCATTGTATCGTCTTATGTTTCTTATTTTACAAATAAGCATACATTTGTTTGGCTTATGTATATTTTGTCTTGCCAGGGTGCTTGAATAAAATTTGCCCATCCGTGCATAAAAATTACTACAGCTAGCCATTATACATGGAGAATTTTATGTGCATACGTACATTTTGAAAAGCATTTAATCAAGCATAAAGGTAGAGGAGTTGGTATATTGGGATCAAAATATGTTTCAGACTAACTTTATGCAAACGTATAATATAACACAAATATTCCAACTAAGGGTGAGCAATCTCATTGAAATTATGCATATACCTACATTGAATCCAAAAGGAAACAGCATACAACCCTTTTAAAGTGTTTCGTCACTTGTTTTCACACCTGCATTTACGACAGATTATGCACAGGTTACGAAAGATTAAAATTTAGAGTTCTCGAGAACAATCGGATCCAATAATTGAATTCCACATAAACGTTTAAAATCACTTGTAGCTATAGCTGAACAGTGAATCGAGTCGAATTTTCGGAAATTGCATTTTTTACAACTTTATACGTTTAGCAACAATAAACTATACATAATATGCAAAGATTAGCAAGCTAAGAAGCTGAACCCTTTGTTCGCATCGCACTCTAAAACCTGAATAATTTTCTGTAGGACTGTATATACTGTAGGTAAACTCATGGTAAATTGCACAATCACAACACAAGTTCACGTCGACGTCGACAAACATACATAGATAATTAACAATTAATAATCATATGGCTTAGGTCATGTACACATGCGGGTCTCCACTTGTACTTGTAGTATACAGCGTTATCTCTAACTTTTTCAAAAATTCGGAAATATTCCTGCAAATGGCACGATTTATTTGGTCCAAAAGTGTTGACTGAAACTTAGACAGTTCGGTTAACGCACTAGAACATTTATTGAAGGCAGAGTAGATGGGTGGATCATGGCGGAAGTGGACGCTGGTCTCAAATAAGGAGTTGAAAAAGGAGCTGTTTACAACAAAAACGTGTATTTTAAGTTCATTATATATGTATACTTTAAGACTGGATGTAGCCCATCATATGCGTTACATATAACATTTAAAGATATAAAAATATGAATCAGAACGCTTACTGTTGCGAATTTAAGAATGCTTTCCCAGCATCTATCATATGGTTGCTGGCTTTTAGAAGTTTTTCTAATTTTCCATCAAGGTTATCAACTCTTTGTATTTCTTCCTCAAGCCGAGATCGAAATCTAGGAGTGTCCCGAACACACTCCCCGAAATCAATTACTGGCTTCATTTTTCTTCTTCTAATAGATAAATTGGGATATTAGCTTGTGGAAAAGTTGCACTGTGCTGTAAGTTTGTGACAGCAAATTCGAAAGTGCATATCTGACAACCAAGCTTCACAATCTTATCACTTCTGCTGGCCAGTCTTATTTTTGTGCATTAAAAATACACAGGTAGGTCTAGAAGGTAGACTTCAGGAAAATTCAAAATATCGCGACTTTGAATTGATAGTTATTGTTTAGCCCGACCTATCACCTATAAAAATTACGAGAATTTTAAAATCACAACAGGTATTTTACATAATATTTTAAATTGTTTGGTACGAGAACTAAAACATTTCTTGACTCAATGGGGAAATTTTCAATGAATTAAATATTCAGACGGTATAACGTTCAACGGTTAGGCAAATAGTTCTAGAGTATGGAATGAAATTAATTTAAATAATTTATATACAACAATCAACATGCTTCTAAACCTATAAGGTGAAAAATTTATCTAGACACCAGAGATGCAAATGGACTGGCTTAAACAATGAATATGTGCAAATATGTCATTACTATTCATTACCAAAAATTACTAGGGTGCTGGTTTTGAAGGGCGCTGACTGTTGAGAAATTTTGTCTACAAATGAAACAAGAGCAAACTGTGGTTATGTAACTTAATACTTAAGGAGAAAAAAGTTCAGAAAATTGTAAATTCAATTCCGCGAAGTTATTCTCATCCTACTCGCAAACTTTTTTCTTCAAAATGTTGAATGTTAAGCAAAATTATGAACAAGAACAAAGGTACGAACCTGATTTACCTGTGACCTAAGCAAACTAATTCCAAATATCCTGCATGTAGAATCAAATTTGCTGTGCCCAGAAAGCTCATTGGTATTTAAGATACGTTCTTAATGTTTATTTATGCAGTTACAAAGTAGATACAAAAAGTACTTCATTTAAGAAGCTAACAAAAATTCCCTGCTAACGAAAGAGATTTATCCAGATAATTCCAGATAAGTGTAGAATATAACTTTCCCGTGTCTACTCGCTTTTTGATGTAACTAAACCATAAAAAATGGATTTTAAAAACCTCACAATCCAAAAATTTAACTTCAATACTTCAATACTTGCACAATTTTGCTCACTTATCCTTTCATTTCAAAGTTCATATTGGGAAAATGACATTTCTACCAGATACATCCAAGGTTAAAAATATCTACCTTAGTTTTCACTTTTAAGACATCTTTTGTCTTCACATCCCATTGCTCAATTATAAACAAATGTTTCAGATTTTAATCTTTTGAACTTACAAATACTTGCTAAACTGCGCACTGCATAAAAACTGTTTATATACTACTGACACTGACATGAGTAATTCACAAAGACTATCTGCGAAAGTATGTCACAATAATCATATGTGTTTGTTATTGAGTACAAACATGAATTGCCTTTTAACTATCAACAAAATGATGATCTTATGTATGATGCATGATCGTGAGTGGTACAATGAATCACTTCTCTGTAAAAGATATTTTTGGTTGAAACCTACCGCTCGCTCAGTAGCCATCAATCTGTGCAAGGTTTGGGTAAAAATAGCATGAAAGTGATAAAAGTATCCACAATCCTATA
>JAHZNA010004865.1:0-22308 GCA_027743935.1 Sinodicranocentrus sp. ZH6 | reverse complement strand
TGTGCCCAATTTCATCGTAGATAATGCAAAATGCAGCATCCGCATTTAGTGTCTTTTTCCCATTTAAAATTGTTTCTTTGACGACTAAAATTTTGGTAAATGGACAAAATACATTATATGTGGATTCCGCATTCTGCATTTCTACGATGAAATTGGGCCCTGGTTCCATTTAAATTAAATTCGTGAGCTTGCTAGAGTTTAAAAGTTAAATATATACGTCTGGAAGAATAAAGAATGATGAAAAATTCAGACAAATACAATACAAAAATACGTGCTGTTATAGTGAAGACAGAAGAAGAAAAAAAAATTTACACGAATAAGTTATATTCATGAACTGTCTTATTCTAAGGTTGAGGCGTGTGTGCGTGTGCTTTTACATGCATAAAGTAGATATTATATTGAAAAATTGAAAACGGAATCGAAAAATTCTTTTTGGGCACACTCGTTATATCGCTTATCTATCACGAGTGTGCCCAAAAAGAATTTTTCATAGATATTATATTAAAAAGCTCTATCAAGCTAATAAATAAGACTATATAGTTAACACGTAAAATGCAGCAATGTTCACGTTACAATTGTGGGTTTTACGGTGTGCACAACATGGGCAACATTACGTTTCCATATTTTTCCTTCATCGAATGCTCTATCCTGTTAAATAAATAGGTTTACTTCACTCAGGTTCAAAGAATCATCTCAAATGTATTAAAACAGCTACATCCAGAGCACGTATATGTAAAATAGAAAATTGGAATTGGTTTTACCAAGAAAAACACGGATAATATTATTGAGACGTTATGTGTCTGTCTGGATTCTGACGTATGTAGATGTTCAGGATAATAATTGAATCCGAAGATGGAAAAGCATTTCAAAGTGCTTTTATGCAATAGTCAAATAGTGACAAGTCTTAGTCCTATATATATTGTGTTTATTTCTTTACTTTGACTTACCGAAGCATCTATCTGGCTAATTACATGCTAAGAAAAGTAGTCGCTTTGTAAGTACACCCACATCACAGAATAAGAGAAAGTACTGGTTCCTTCTTACTCATATTTCTAAATGGTGACTGCTATAGCATTTCCTACACTAACTAACTAACTGGTTGACTTGTGGCTTGAGGAGGTGTGGTTCCTACATTATTAACTCATATTATATTTTAAGTGAAGATAAGAAAAGGGAAAATTCAGTCAGTCAGTCAGTCATATGAGAGAACGTAATACAACTGTTCAAACGTCATTTGATGTGGTTACCAAGATAGACATTTGAAAGCCACCAGCCATTCCTTTGAGTACAGTGCTAATGTAGTAGAGCATAAAATGTTAAAAGCATACAATATGCAAGGATCTTGCTTGCTTTGAAGATCTAAAAGAGGATTATCCATTTGGTTGCACATTTTGAGAACGAATTCAAACCGATGAAAGTGAAAAGCAATTTTGGATTGTGTAAGGAATAAAATACAGTGAATGCGGATAAATGTGAAAGAAGCTAACAAACCATCTATCTTATCCTGATAATGGTTTTAAATTATTATCTCGAATGTACCTTTCGTTTATACACTAACTTTTAAACTAAAGGTTAGTTCCGTGATTTAGGTAGGTAGTTGTTAGATGGGAGGTGAGTGTGTTTAAATCTCATGTATTTTTTCTCTTCAATCGACGCATAGCTGCGAGCAAAATATACTACATCTATACTCCATATCCATTTGTTAGTGGCTATTTGTAGCCTTGTTTCGTTCTTCTAGAATGTGAATGCCTTACAAATTGATAAAAAAGCATAAAAAACTGCAACTTCTCCTTTCTAAAGGAGATTGAGTATTTCTTGGGATTTTTTATTGAGATTGTGGACGCAGACGCCAAATGGAGATTGCACAATGCATTGTCTTCTTGAGGTATGGAATTTAGGAGTTTCTGGTCACAATAATAAATGATATAATGTTTTGTCCATTACATAAATGGAATTTCCTAAGAAATAGTCTTATCTCTTATCTGACTCCCAGGAATGTAATAAATTGAAGTACTGACTCATATGTAAAGGGTTAGTTGAATCAAGGTATACTCTCACATCAGTCTTTTTAAATACGAGTTCTGGGATATTAATTTTTGGAAGTGTTCAGCTTGCTTCAACTAACCCTGTACACTATTGTACACATGACATATATGGCATGGCACATATATAATGTATAATGTAGGTATGTGTAAACTTTCCACATCTAAAATTGCTAAGGTTGGTGATGTGACAATTTTCTGAAAACCTTGGCTGGCTTTAGAGCATTCAATTATGAGCATAGACAATCACAGAAAACAAGTAAATAGTTGAGAGTAAGATGGATTATACTTAAGAGTGAATATTTGTCTATACAAGCATAAAATTTCATGAGAGAAATGTACTCTTGTTGGCGAAAAGGAATGCAATAAAACTTTCAGAGGAAAGGAAAAATCTCCGGCTTTTAGCGAGCAATGCTCGAGTGATTCAAAGCAATTCTTGAAAGTATGAACATTTGAGAGTCTTAACAAACTAATACAAAAATGGAACGTGAACAAACTCGGATTCCTCAGAGTTGACGGAAGGAGACACCATTATTGCTATAATATTGTGCTTTCTGGTGGACTCAGGTTACAGCTAGATTTTATAAGATTGCTCAGGTTTCTACAGTGAATGTGGGGGTGTTTGAAGGGTGGACAAATAGACATATGCATGGGTATGCATCATAGGTAGTCCCATATGTACATTTGTCTGCTCTTTTGACACTTTGTAGATAGAGGTCAAGTCGACTTTAAAACCCAATAGAGCGTTTCATACATACATAACCTCAAAAATGATCTCGTAAATGTGATCATGATCCACAAGCAATAGAAGATCAATTTTTAGTTCTTTTTGACTATTCACGTTGAAATGAATGGGAAAGTATGCTTCTACATTTTTTCCTTGATTTTTTTTCAGGAGCACTCTGTGAGAACTGTATACCAGAATGGATTTTCAGCGTGTGCTTTTGGTTAGGCTACTTCAACAGTTGCTTGAATCCAGTGATTTATGCTTGCACGTCAAGAGAATTCCAGAGAGCTTTTCGAAGAATTCTCTGTAGGAAAGCTCCACCACGACCTCATCTTTCCAGGGCTATCTACAGAGCCAATAATGCCCGCTACATTGAACGGGATTACAATGGAGTTGTTCACCTTGGAGAAGGAGGGCAAAATGGGATTCCAATGATACCCATTAATCAATGGAGGTAAACTTGTTGACGAATTTTATCAAGCTCTACTGAGTGAATAGATTATACATTATATGCATCGTTAAGTGATTACTACTGGAAAAGATGTAAATGAACCTGTATATATTCACACATCCCGCTGTTCAATGAACAAAAATCAAGTGTTTATTTGCAAATCTACGGAAGTGGAAGTGAAGTAGGCATTGAGAAATTTCCAGAAATTCTCTTATGTAGTTAATTCCGCTACACCATGACTATGTATGTTACATCCTCATCAATATCTAAACGTTCAAATCGAAGAATGACAAAAATGTGGCATTTCTCTTCTGGTTTGGTGGGTTGAAAGTCCTTGACTCCCACGCAATGCGTGAGCGTGCTTTCAGCATATAAATGAGTCGTATCATCATGAGCATGAGGATCTCTTTTATTTTAGGTATCTACAGATCGTTTAATGATGTTATTGTAACTTTTCTCCCGTAATATAATGAAATTACCAGGGTACACGAGGTATCCTTGATACATCATATTCTCAAACTAGAACAAAAGTATTTTTTCTAATTTAATGATTAGATATCCCGCATATTCTCAACTATTTGCTCCATATGTGTGCGGATGACTTTGTTTACCTATCGCTAATACGATTTCTTAACGACTGATGAAAATAGCACAGCACGAAGAAAAACATCTGTATCTAAATAGCTATGATGTTATCTTTTTGTCTAAAATCTAAAATGTAATTGTATGTTGCAAAAGAGCACACCATCTTCACCCTTATAACAGATGTACGTAAGACGTAAGGTAAGATCAATATTTGTATTCACTCATACTCATTACTCTCGCGGCTAATATGTCAATGTTACGCATGCTATGTATGCATATAATGAAATTAATGATAGAGTTTATCACCCCAAAATAAGTGTTTGATGTGCTGTACAGTAAACATAATTACCGATATAAATGATGGGTGAAGTAAGCTGTCGATGTGAGTAAAAAATAAACTCTGCAATTCTGAATTCAGTGTAGGTAACGTTGTTTCATAAAGCATTGTTAACTCGCTACCTACGCTATATCACATACTTTCTCTGCTTTCCTTTTGTTCTAGGGAAAACACCTTGTAGCTCAAAGGTGTACACTGATATTAAGTGCGTGGCGGGTAGATTGCTTCATATGATTTGTACAACGCAGTTATAATAACAGTAAACACATGATGACAGCAAAAAACAATTCTTCTTACAATTAGTTTAAAATGTTCGTTTCTAAATGTTACATAATATGATAGCAAAATTAATCCTTGTATGCGAACGAAATTAGTGTCAGAAAATTTATAAATGATGTCGTAACTCGTACTATGGATTATGGAGATAAACTTAGGCTAAAGTTGCGGATGAGATTAATGTGTTGGAATACTTATTTATAGATTTTAATTTACCTGATTAATTATTTTGTTAGATTGTTATGTAAATTTTATATTAGTTATGTAGTTACTTAGAGTAGAGTGGGTGGATTGATTAATAACGCTACTGAAATATTGAAGGTCCAGGCCATTGGACATTGATAGATATACTTATGATGGACTTGGCAGTGTGTGGCAGTTCAAAACTTAAATACTTACAAGTAAAATATATCTCTAGAGATTTCACGTTACTTTTCTGAGCATGTTTCTGATCACTTTCTGTATGCCATGTTCTTGTTCTTGTAAAACCTTGTTTAAGTCGAAAGTTTTTTGATGAAAGCAAAATAAAAATCCGTTGAAATACTCTTTCATAACTTTCTCTTTCTCATTAAGACATATTTTTCATTAAATGCTTATCTCAACTGGTTCTATAGCATTGGGAGTACGTAGATATTTTTTTTTATCTTACTGTCGATCGGGAGAATCTGCCTCGGAGTTTTATTTGAAATATGGCGAGATATGACTAATATAGCATGCCAAAACTTCTTATTTCAACCAAGAAAATTTGCTTCTGTGGGAAAAGTATTTTCCCTTCTATCTACACGCAAATATGACCAGTAGTTGTAGTAGGTATTATTAAGTAAATCTTATGCTGAGAAATCTATGGGAAATAGTGGGATAACGAATAAACTGTTTAAATCTATATTTACTCTAACATCAGCTTGCAATGCTACTCTTAATGTCTACTATACTTATATTTTACTACTGGTTCGACAGTTTCTAACAGTGAACTTTCCCACGCATCAAATGAATTTCACGATGTTCCAACACATTTCCCAATATAAGCTCATGTTCAATCGATCCCACAATTCCATGATTCCCATGAGATGAACTAGTTTGAACTGCTTGATGCTTTCTATACACTGATTGACCATTGACCATGTATTGCTATTATATAATTATCGCTGAATTCGGTACTTTCATGAAACTATAACAAGCTGGGTTAACAAAATGAGCTGATTTAAAGGGTTTCCCCTATTTAACAATTTTAGCATATTAAATTCCATTATAGGCTATAATAACTTGCTCTTTTTAGCCCGAGCCTTCGTTCAGTTTACTCTGAACAAGAGAACAAGAATGAACAACAAACATAGCATATTGTTTTTAGCATTTTGCTTTTTAACAAAAAATGACTAACAGAGCGTCAATACCGCTGCGTTCGCTATATGTGCATCATCAATCATCATCACACACCTTCTCCACTTCTCCACCTCCGGAGATTGCTGCAAAGATGCGGAGCGACTTGAGACAAAATTATTTCCCAATTTAAGACGATCATGACTTTAATAGCATAACTGACAACGAAAATCGTTTAAAAATTAACAGTACAAACCTTTATATTAACATTATCTTTGTTTTTGTTGGAGAAAATGGAAGGAAGACCGACAAAGCCACAAAGCAAAACGATTCACTTAATGAAATCATGAATATGCAGCAAGTAACCATTTTAAAACCTTTAATGACATCATGATGACATCAATCAAGCTTACATCAATCTCGGAAAAAACATGAACATGAAAATTAGGTATTTCGTTCGACCGTAAACGACATTGAAAAAATGAGACCCTGAGACATGAATCTATATAGTACAACGACACACTGGATAATCCAGTCGGGAAAACCTCGATGAGAAGCCTATATTTGCACATCTGACTCATGAATGCATATAAACCCATCAAAACTTCATTTGTAATTTCAGTCTACTCGAATTTAATCAGAGAAGTTGGATTCATTGTGAGTCCTCACTTGACAGACTTTAATCCCAAGATTCGCAGGAAATTATCTAGTGAAGGAGCTTCTTTAATTTGAAGTATAATAAGCCGTATCCGTTATTTGAAAAGTCTCAAAAGAACCTCAAACTCGGCAGCACATTCTGATTCTGAAAATAAGATTTTTGTACATCTCAAATTAGGTATGCGAATGCAACCTACAGCTAAAAAGTAAACCGCGCTCTGAAAAGGTAAAAAAAAAGTTTATTCCAGTAAACTCAGGTTGGGCTTACAAAAGAAATGTGTTTTAATCTAACCTTGATCATCCAATTACTTTCTTTTTAAAGACGAAAATCCCTAGAGGTACAATTCTCCATTTCATCCCAATAAATCAAATGCTTGTATACCATACTCCCCGACTCAATTTTGTAAACACGTTTCGGGAATAACCTATTTTTGGAGTCATCCTTGTCAAATAATGCAACCCAGTGAAAGGATATCGTATGCTTGATAGGAAATTGTTCATGCATGTATAGGTAGTAGATATGTTCCTAAATGTATATATGATTTCTCTTGTGCCTGTCACCTGTGATTCTATTTTGTAAGAAATCTATTTAAATATCCGCAAAAGTTTATATGCAGTGTAATCATTCTCTTCTCACTTCCGAAGTGAGCCTAATGTGTGATGTAGGTTTTGAGATGTGATGCATAATATAATCCCGTTTGGTTAATTAAGTTTACAATTTAACAGAGCGTAACCTACTACACATCCGGTATGCTTCTAGAATTTCAAAATCTGGAATTTGATTTGGTTAGTTATCCAATGCAGGGCACGTATGCATACATCATAATATGACATAGCGTTAACGTTCAATTTCGAGTGTTTCTGCATTCTTCATGGGATTGTGATTCCGCATAATTAAATAAAAAAATTCAATCATGCAAGTGTATACGTACTAGTCGAAAATTTTGCTTTGGTATAATTTATACGAATTTGTTATTAATTTTTAGAGTTCAGATTGTTACTAAAGCTGTAAATATTTACTACAAATTTTGAGTTTCAACAATATTACAATATAGCACACTTGAGGAGACTTCGACCTATTTACCTGTTATTACAATTTTTCCTCCATTATACAAAGGATTGCCAATTTCAAGATTTTGTACATTTTTGTATTTAGGCGCAGATATTTGAATTAATTTTCGGTAAGAATGTCCTTTCCCTTCGTCAGGCAAAGTTATGGTCATGGTATTGAATTTTGTGTCGATGATAATGTTGTCTAATAATTCATTGTCCAGTTTATCCACATGTATTTCAAGTCGAAATGAGGTATGATTAAAGGTTGTCACATATGCTCCCCTAACCCCACCTCCTCCTAGTGCTCGTATCACGTAGCCATTGATGTCACAAACATCTCTCAAAGGTTGTCTAATAAGGGGGGGTCTGGGAATCGTAAGTTCCATACTGTGTAATTAATTGGCAAAAAACGATTTATAAGTTAAAGTAGCATGCGAAATCTCATGAAACACATGTTTTTCTCTCTAAATAACGTGTCGTACACGTGCACGCACATTTAAACACGAGGAAGCTGAAAAAGTACAAACGTATGGTATCATACCTCAGTTTCGTAGCTTGCTCATCCATATGACGCCTTTTATATTCATCAATAAGCGGTTCTCCATCTTCATCCACCAACAAATCATCCATCTGCTTCGAATACTTCGCTACCGACTGATAGTATTCACTTATTTTCTTATTAAATCCCAGCCAATATTTTTCCCATTCTTGACTTCCTGGCAGGACATTGCAAACCTGAAGATCTGGCAGGACTGGAGGCTTAATGCGATCTATAAGTGTTTCTAAAGCTTCATATTCTAGTGTTGTATTATTTCTTCGTGACGAGACTTGTGTGGGGTTTGCTGCTGGCCGTGGTATGTCTCGAGAAGTATGTCTCCACGTATTAGAAATATCACCGTTGATCGATTCCATCGATGGTCTTGCACAGTAATTCGTTCCATTTTCATTAGGAACTTCCATTATTTCATTATTTTCGCTAGCCGTCTCAGGATCAACTGGTGGCATTGTATAAGCTGCAATGTCAACAGTTGAAGTAATAGTCTTTAATTTGTCATTAGTTTCTAGCTGGGCAAATTTTGGCTTTGTCTCCACTCTAGTTTGTGACCCTTTGTCAACACCATTTGTTTCTCCTGCTTGGAAATTTGTCATCCTGTGAAAGCCTTTTTGATTTACGTCTCTGACTCCTAAAAGTGCATTTCTATCAGTCTCCGTAGAGGAAAAGGATACGCTGTGAGTTTGATTATTGTTGATGTTTTCTACATTTGGTTCTTTCAAAAGAGGGTTTTGATCAATTTTATGAGAGATCACTGGCACATCCACATTTATTAAAGGACTGCTCAGCACTACTTTCGATTGAGTTGCCTCATTTGATTTAATGGCTGCATTTTTAGACGCTGATGTAATTAAGCTTTCCTTGAAAGGGACTCGCCTACCAATGTTAGAGTTGCCGGAAATGCTGGTGGAGATAACATTATAATGATCACGGTATTTTTTTGATAAAATTTTTCAGACTTATATCATAATTTAATTTTTAAATATGTAGTAGTAACAATAAGGGTCGATATCTGTGTATTGTGTAATTTAATTTTTCATTGATATTTTTCCCTACCGCGATTTGTGCTTCATGCATCGACCAGACCAGACGTTGCATAACATTACGTTAACGTGTGTCAATCGTTCTGTTACATGAATGAGATGAATGTGGTGAAAAAAGGAAAAATACTTAAAACCAACCTTGTGTCTCCTACAGGTACAGTGGTACTGGAAGGCAAAGGCAAACCTTTAGTCGTGCTATTTTTAGCGCTAATCCGTTTCTGCGAATTTATCTTTTGCTTTTTAACAACATTTGTTATGATTCGGGATTGGTTAATCTTGGCAGCAGACTTTTTTGCAGGACTAGTGACACTTTTTGCTGTGATTTGTTTATTTACGTAAGTAGTTGAAGTTGAACCTTTATTTGATGTGGCAGATTTTACAAGATTCGGTTTCTCTTGTGCAGGTATTTTCATCAGTGCAGTAGGCATCAGTCTAGTGTCAGCAATCGGTTCTTTCCATCTTACGTTTGTGTTATCTTTGGCTTGCTGGATTTTAGGAGCCGGTTTAGCTTTCTTTTTTAAAATGGTTGGGTGAACCGCTGGGGTTATCGGTATGGCCAATGACTGTAGTAGATTTCATGAAAAAGTTCTATGATTTTAAATAGATACTCCATATATAAAAACTATTGCAACACCGTTTTAAGAAATCAACATACTTCTTCAGTAGGGAAATCAGCTACAACTTCTTTTTGATTTGACGAATACGGAGCATCCACAACTTTTTCAGGGAATTCCCTGACATCAGATTGAGCCTTCTGTTCGTATTCCATGCTTTTTATTTTCAACTTTTTCATTGCAAGAAGCCGTTGTATTTGATAATCTTGCCATTCTTGTGAACGAGGAGATGCTGTGCAATAGTTCACCAAAACACCATCCTCAATCAATTCCAGTGTACGTTTAACTGTTTTGTTGGGAGATCTACATGCATAATATGCATTATGCATTATGAGTAAAATAGAATATAAATGGTAAATGGGGTATGAATTGCATAATGATACATTATGATACATAATGATACATTACCTTTTTACTAGATATTCATCTGGAACAATTGAATTCTCAAGTGACATCGAACTTTCAGACATAATGTTATGGATAGTTAAAATACTGAAAAATTTGAATCAATTTTGCAATGAATTTTGAAATGACTGTTTTGTGTTTGTACAAGTGTGCTAGCTGTCCAAATGTATGTGCGAAGGATATGAAATTATTATCAAACGAAATAAATTATTTAAAATAAAAACGAATGGAAGTATACAGAAAATACCAGAAATACAGAAAAAGAGTTCTTGCTTATCGATAAGTGCGCAATAACGTATAATATTAAATATTAGGGAAAGTTCTCAGGACAACTTTCTTCAGGAATACTCACTTTTTTACCTTCCTTATCGAGACGAGTGGAATCGTCATTTGAGAATGGAATGCGTTTTGACATTCTACTCTTATTCTATTCATTATGAAAATGTACGAATAGTTGCATAAATCTCGGGCCATGTTATGAATGGCACTAGTTATGTAAAAAATGCTATTTGTAAGAGTATTATGAAAGTTGTGTACGCAAACCCGGATGCACACCATGGTTTTCAGACATTTTGATTGAGGGCTCTTAAAATATCATACAAGCACCTAAATGACATCCCATGCCTTTTCTGATTTGAACTTTGCTTATGGTTAGTTAATGTTGCATGTTGGTTGTAAAATATGACCTGGTTTGCTTAATTAGCTGCCTATTCACTAAAGGATTTATGTGTTTAGTAGCAAAAGCTAACCAGCTAAGTGTACCTGGGGGAACGTTGCGTTTGCAAACGCAATTTCCAATGTGTGAATACAGTAAATAGCGAAATTCTGGGAATGTATTTTGATGTATTCCCTATTCAGATACACCGACAAAAACTTCCACAACGTTTTGGTTGAACTTGACAGTCATAGCCATGTAATACCGAATTTCGGGAAAGCAAGGATTCTTGTTCATAAGACGTCAGACAGACTCATTCTGTTGAACAGCGTATTCGATCCTTTGCTAAATAAATCAGCATATCAACCAACTGACGGAAAGAAGTACACAACCAAGCGTGTCCTACGATAATCTATCATCCTGTCTTCAGTCTGCCTGATCCTTTCTTAAAGTGTACTATAGGACGTGCCATTTTTTTACTTTGAGAAAACTTAGAAAAGGAAAGCAAGTGAAAGGCACACTTCGTCTTTTCTTCTTCTTTGTGCTATGTACGAACTTCAATCATGATTCATGTGCACGTGAGTCTCGTTTATTAATGATATATATTCGCTCTCTGTAAATAGAAAAATGTAGACTAACTCGTGAACTTTTTTCGAGAGACTTTTCAAGTTTGTGACCACGCTATGCGGACAACTTACGATTTAAGGTTTTTGACGTGTGCTCTCATTCATCATGAATAATAAGCTTATTTAATTCCAAATTAAATGCAAATTACAACAAATAAACAACACTTCTCGCGTCCTATGTGTTCTGTCATAAAATATCGTTAATATAATAAAATTGCAATTTTTATTTGTTTAAAAAAATGTCATCAGCAAGTTTGTGTACATTTTAGTTAAACATTGTACATCTCTCTGTTATATTTAGCCAACATAAATATATTATAACAATAAAAGTAAATCATCCAGTAAATCCAGTCATAACCAGAGGACTGCACAATAAAAAATTTCTGGGTTTCATTTTCTTGGTAACATCCAGTCCAGTCTATGTTAAAAGTGCATAGCGGTGTACGCAGTAATCACAAGTGTTTGAAATTGTAAATTATATGTTTATGGTAATTAATTATTATTGTTGATAAATTATGCATAGTTCTATTATAGTTACAACTACTTTAATACTAGCAATACTACTGCCACGAGCGTCATACATGGCGTAGTAGAACAGTTCACTGGTTACAAATTACAATGGACAAAAAATCACAAAATGCAGGAAGGATTGACACGAAGGCAATAATGTAAGTAGATTCAGTGTGGTGTTTGTTGTGACTTAAATTATGCAAAGTGTGTTGAAGTGCATTACATGCTCATTTAGTTCACCAGCACGAAGCTATATGATCACGACGATCCTTTCGTTGTCTCTGCTTCAGCTTCAGAGTCAGAATCCACTTGTGCAGGACAATGGCCAATACATTTTATTCCGTCTTTTAATGACGGCGTCCCCATATGCTTTCCTGAAACAAAATAGAAACGTATTTTCACATGAGAAAGGTATCAGGCCTTACTGACTTTTAAGTTGATAGTCTTAATTCCGTTTTAAGTTGATAATTTGCAACTTTATGGTATGCGAGCCGTGTAATTAGTAATAAAATATTCATAAGATACATAGACTGAACAGAATGTAGAAAAGCGGCTCGTAATCAAACGACTACTGACTGATAAAACACAGAAAATATTACACAAACGAAGCACTTTAAACAGACAGACACGAAGATAGGAAAATTTTCGCAGACGAAAGGCATCGCATGATATGAACAAAGAATGTTACTAATTGTAAAGAAGAATACGCCTCATCCGTTCTTTTTAATTACGTTTAATTGGTCTGTCTGGTGCTCTTGTAACTCTTTTAAGCCTGGTAGCAAAAAAGTTTAAGAAAAATCAGTGCTGATGGTGAGTTGAAATGGAATTTACTTACCCATAATCTGTGCAGAAATACTGATGTGGACAAAGTGGTCTGGAATGGCATCCGACCGAATCGTAAATTTATCTTCAAAACTTGGCATGGAATGAAAGGGTATCTGAAGTTCAATGGCTAACTGCAGGCGACCCATGGATGATGACGCTCCATTTTCAGACAATGCTTTAGAGTTGACCCACTCAACATTCTGAACGCTACAGACATTCGGTTCTTTGTGTACGTCAATATTAATCCCCTGCACTGTCACTGCAGCGTTTGGTTGGAGGTACTCTTTACAAAGCTCCACCGGAATAGAAAATTTAATTTCATACTTGTGCTCTTCTTGGAGAAATCCAAGATAAACACCCACTGAGCGAGTCTGCTCTTCCTCCAGAACTCTTACTACTACCGGATTTTCTTCCATGGGAGGTATAAAACCATCCTCATCGAAATGAACACGGCTATCTGAAAGTTACATAAGCAGGATTTATTAGACCGATGAAAGCAATCGGAAATTATGCGCAACATTTACTCGGGAAGATTCCTGACCGTTTTTTAATAATCTGGGATAATATTATTAATCAAATCAACTTACTACGCAATGCACGTTTGGCATGTCTATTTGACCGTAAGGAAGGGGATGTTTGAGCAATTGGTTCCACTACCGTTCCAATAACTAGGGCTGCTGTTGGTTCGGACAGATTACTGTGGTCCATATTGTTAATACTGTAATAATTCAAAGAACAAAATTCAACCGATATTCTCAATAGGGACTGCAGACAGATTTTTGCTCATGTGTTAGCTCTCCGAAACCTAGTACAGTTTTGCACGTATTAAAATATTTATCAGGCTGAAAACTCCGTCCGGTCTCACGACTCTCACTCAACGTTCTCTAACTTGCTTGTATCCTCTATCACAGTGCATATTACAGTTTGGACTAGTTTGGAGTCTTCATTGTTTGATGTCAGTCATCAAGCTGAACACAAATTTAGCAATCGAGCTTTAGTGGGTGTCACGTAAATGTAACGCACACTATTTACGACGATTACTTACTATGCATTATGACTTTTATGACTGACTGGAATAATGAACCTTACTTTACATCATATCTATGTACAGTTGGACGAAACATAATGGATTCAAAGCCAAAGTGTGACTGTGACTAACTTAACTATTCCTGCTTGGTGTAATCCAGGATCAAAGTAGTATTTTTTATTACTTCCTTTGATTTCTAAGCTCTACTTCCACAGGGTTTTTTTTTCTTTATACATGCAGCCGTTATAGTTAGTAAAACTTTCTGTAAGGGAAAGCGTGTTTTTACGTTAATAAAAATGTGAAACGAGACAAATTTTTATGTTGTAAAATGTGAATAATTAGATATAATATAATGCCTAATGAAAATATCCTGTCTGTCGCGAGCAGTCGGCTTGCTTCGTATATTGAGGCAAGGGCTATGCTGCAAGAAATATTTCACTAACCCGTTTTCAGAATCAACGTGTCCAAAACTTGGAATTAAAAGACAATTTTTGCAAAATCATTGCAGTAGTCTGCCACTACTGACCTTCAACTGACTGCCCTTCACACAAACCGAGGAAAATAGTAAATATTTTTTTCCGTGATTGATCACTGATGTTCCGTAGGCAACTTCAAACAAGGATATTCCACCCATCCAACCAGAGCCTCCTTCACAAATTATTATTTTCTACGTGTATTCAAAGTGTTTACACATATAGCTGCTTGTGAAGGAGAAAGTAAAGAGGTTAATTTTGGCTAATTAGTCACATTTGTCATATTTTGTCTGTCCATATCCCCAGAGATACGAGGAAATTCATCTCATTACCCTCCATATCACATCACGTTTATGCTGCAGTCATTCAAATCTTAACGTTCAACACAAAAGGTAAAAATACTCATATCATCAGGAATTTATGTTTATCGAAGGAATATATTATGTAATGTGTCGTCAAGAAAGAATTAATAAACATGAAAGAATGTAACAACATGAGGGTTTGGAATGAGACAATATGTATACCTAGGTATGTTGGCCTACATTTACATTTACATGCTCGGATCGATCCTTGCTCGATGTTGTTGACTATATTTATATGATTGCTCTATACCAACCGTAACTTTAGTATATGGGTTTTTGATCCACAGTTCAGGATTAAACCTTATAACAGATAAATTAGAATACGCAGTGCTTGAGAATTAAAATTATTATACGCTTGTGTACATGTGTGCACAGTGTGCAGTGCTCCGAATTGTTATTTGCAATAAAGAGATGTGCAGTGTGCGTTCTGATAGCTTTTAGCTGTGTAGATTGTAGATAGTCAGCAGTAAGCAGCAGTGGAAATACGGTATGTAGGTAGTTATTAGTTATTATAGGTATATGCAGTAAATCGGCCTGAAAATACCCGAATTAAGTTATTACATACGTTTGTTTCTCCCATATTAAGCTTTAAAATTTAAAAATAGCCAGATCCACAATTGTCTCATGTTGGCACTAAACCTGACAATTACAGTATGGATGCGAGTCCATCATGATCCAAAATCCGTGTGATCTATTGTTATTATCAGTATAGATTAAGCCTCTCCTTCCATGCTATTATCGTATGTTTAGGCTATGTATGCATGATGCATGTGAAGAGAAGTAATTATGAAAATTAATTGAACAAGCTATACAGTTATTGTTTTTTTGGGGTAACTCATTTCCTTCAGCTACTCACGTATGGAACGGAAATCAAATATTCATTCCACCAGAATGATATTAAACATTTAGTTAGTGTGACCGTGATCAGAATTATCACAAATACAAATAGGTCTTACTAAACCCGACGTTGTATTCCGGCTGTATTGTACGGATATTGAAATTACATTCACCCCTATTCAATCCACTGTTATACAAAATCAAACAACTGAAATTCTCCGGCCTATCCTTAAAAAGTGTAATACTTTAAACTTTAAACAGTGATATGCTCATCGTTATTACAAAGTTTCTCACCAGCGTAGTCGTATAATCACAAGATTAACAAGAAAAGTGGACTTGCGAACATTCTCATTTGTGTGCAAATATGTGGTGTTCCAGAATGCAGTGTACTTAGGTCAAGCGCGTGTGATATGTAAGGGCTTTTAGTGTATTTGGAGAGATACTCAAGATACGTGTTCCACTCCACGGATTGGATTTTAATGAATTGATAACAGTACATTCTGTAAAATGTGTGTTTCTGTTTAACGGTGTTTCACACGGGGTAAAATGAAGTATGCAAGAAATAATGCAATTCTAGTATGGAGGGAGGAACTGAACTACAGGGCGTGAATTGGGAGTTCCACCGCGTGGAGTTTTCTGCAGGGTATAAAGAAGATTGTCTATAAAGTACTCGAGGTAAGTGTTCGCAGGGTGTTTTATTTTTACGGTTTTATGATCATGGGAATATGCCCCGTGGGAATAGGATTTTAGAATGTTAGAATTTTACACACTGCTCATAATGGCAGCAAACCACTTATTTTGCTTTCACCTTGCTACACTCCAATACTAGTTGTAATTCTGAATTTCCTAATAACGCACGTTTAAGAATTTTCATTAACTACTTTTGCTACAAATACAAGAAACATTTTTTACCTAGTTCTACTGAGGTGTTTAACGCTGTACCTTAGTAAATTAATCCTGATAAGAAAACTTAAAAACACAACACAAATTTCAATCACTGCAGATCCCACTGGTTCCCCTTACAACTGCATCAAAGTAAGAGCTACATGTGCAAAACGGATGTGTGCTCTGACTATGCACACTAAAACGAGATCATTATTACATTTAAGCTGTCTGACTGTGTGAGGTATACCATATACACACTCTTTTCATGACTGCTTCTAACTCTAACAATCTATAAATGACTCATACCCACTACACGCTTAGAAAATGCACTTGATACGATCATACGAATTAGGTTTATATATATACACTGCAGTCTGCAGGCAAAAAAGTGGAATGTATTGTAGTAGGGTGTACGTGCACAGCCCATTTCCTTAAAACACGACGATGTACATAAACATAATCTGCTTTTATTCGACAACTACATGTTATGTGGACGATAGGGAGGGATCCATTGCCACGCATTGGTATTGGTATTGGTATCCAAAATTTCCAAAACTTTAATATCCCATCATACAATAAACTCGTGCGCTAAAACAGAAATAGAAACACACCGACAACTGAACCGGAATCGCTCCCTATTTATCCGAGATTGGATTCCCATATTGGGTTGGGATTATGAATCGATGCAGCAACTAGAAAACTGTGTTTGATTTGCCTTGCCTGCAGGATAGTTTTAAACAGGGATAAAACTGTTTCAAGTGGAGTATAGGAGCAGCAAACTTGTAAAGAAAGATAAACTTCATGTAATTTTGAATCGTTCAATTTAATTAGAGCCAACACACGCAATTAGCCGTTAAATCCTAACTCTTTTTATGACGGCGTCCCGGATCAATGCAGCTGCAGCCATGCATGATATGAGCCAGTTTGCTTGAGTCGAGTACATATCAAATCAAATTCCGTAGAAGTTGTTTACATTTAATATATATCTCGATTAATACTGGTCGGAGAAAATGGATGATGGATATCATCAACACAGTTGTCAATAGTTTATGATCCACTTTCCCTTACGAAAAAGTAAGACAAATGAGTGACAGCAAAATGAATAAGTAATCTAGTGAGCTGGTTTTGTTATTTGTTACTCATGAGAAAAACTCAATGAACAACGCAAACGCAGAGAACATAGCAAAGCTCAATTTTTGGAGCTCATTAAAATAATCGTAATTTCATAAACCACTTTCCAAAATCGTATTTGTGACGTATGTTTTTTTATTTCAATTCCCATCCCAGCTAGTAAGTATAAATATTATATAACATGTCATGTCATTAGTAAGATTAATATCATGAATATAATATATAAATATAGATATTTTGCGCAAGTCTAAGCAACGCAACGTGGACGAACAGACAGGAAATGTACACCATAAAAGCTGGTACATAATAATATTGTATTTTCTCATTTTTACCTTTACCCCTACTTCTATATCTTATCCACATGGATAGAGAACCTTTATAACTCTAACATTAGGACCATAGTGGTCTGTTCCGTACGTGGTAGTCAGTAGTTAGTCCTTCAAAGTCGCCTTTCTCTCCTTTTGACTTTCCTATCGTGTGGAACTACCTTTTTAAGCTACCTCTAAAAACATGCTCAGCTGATTGGGTCGTGCTGCAAGTTGTCAACAAAGATACTATGCATTTGCAGTTGTTTCTTTTGTACTATGGCTGTAGTATGTGAAGTGGATGCTTTTATTTCGAATAACGTATATTTACATGTAAGTATACTTATTTGTTTGTCTTTGAATCTTATGCACGGCAAGGAAATGACAAAAATAAACTGACTTGTGTTGTGTATTCTTTCTGTTGGATTGTTGGATACTGTGTGTGTGAGAGTAGGGGTTACAAAACTTGAAACATCGGAGTCAGTAGCAGTTTGTTGAATTCGTAACTCTGTACACTGTACAGTTTCCATCTAAAAAAAATTCCGGATTTTAAACAAATATTAAAACAAAAAGTCTGAAATGTCAAGTCTGCCTAATTTTAGGGAAAAAGTTGCTGAGTTGAAGTTGAACGTAAATATTTAAAGCGAAAAGTTAAGTTCGAAGTAAATTATATATTTGAAAATCTAATTGTAGGTGTGAGGTGACCAGAATGCAAGAAAACACGACCCAGCAGAACTCCCGCAAGCGAAGGTTTTCCTCGGACAACTCTGTATCTACCAGTGGTAAGTCATATATACATATAAGTGGTATGCTCTTTTTTTTGCAACACCATTACACCAGTCTAACTTTCAACTTTATGACATATTTTCGTTAACACGCACGTAAAGGAAATATCAGTGTCCACTAATTGTAATTGTCAATCATTTACTGGTTTTATGTACAGAGCCTGAGATAGATTCTACGAAGAAACATAAGAACATAGAGACATTAGATCGGATTGAATGCCAACGAGCTATACAGGACATTTTTAGCAGACAGCTTTTACAGCAAGATACAACTGAAGTTGTAATTGATCATAAAGGCGATGAATCCTTGGACGAGCTGATTCATTTGCTTTTCGAGTCCCCATCCGGAAGTGTTGTTGACAAAGTGAAAGAAAAACTATGTAACCCTGAGCGCAGAGTTGGAACTACTACGATTGAAAACGTCGTTGTTGTATCGGGTGAAAGAGCTAGTGGAGCTATTATTTCAAATTCAAATTCCGGTAGTGAGTTATCTTCTGTTGCAGAAAAAGCTAATTTGAAGCCTGAACAACAATGCAAATTATTGATTGAAAAGTTGAAACATGTCGAAGGCTTTGAAACAGAAGATTGGGCAGAAAATGTGAGAATCGCGAATGTTCCGTTCTTTCCCTCAGGAGACGTTTCACAGAAGGAGAAGAATGAATGTGTCCACAGCTTATTTAGTGACGAAGAAACGCATTTCGATAACGGGGGTGGTACTGAATGTGTGCAAGCGAAGATGTCCAGCGTCAGCGAACTGGATGATCGGATGCCCTGTGATAGTGATGTACACGTGTCTGAGGAAGGTAAAAAATTGCCATTTGTAACATCAACCGCTACAAACAATAGCCCAGACTATTTCCACAAGACTGTACAAAACTACAACTTCAATGAAAATGAATCGCCAGGTGCCATTATCACGTTACCCGAAGAACCTGATGTCAGTATTATACCCGGATCCTCATTTGAGTATGATACCTTCTCAGACATCAACTTAAATAAGCTTCCAGATGAGGCTATCACTCCTAACTTTGTATTAGAATATGTACTTTCTTCCGGTGACGCGTCTTCTGCTGAAGGATCGGAAAAATACATTCAAGACCAAGAGCTTCCTATGGCGTGCCCAATAGAAGTACAAAATATAAAATCTTGCAGTCTTTCTCAAAATATCGCTGACAACGAAATGATGTCCGTAACAGATACATCTTTAGAATCTGTGGGTGTAGGTGGTGACAAGGGTTATATAGAGACCGACAATTCGGTTTTACAGACAGACTCTATCATCCCTTCGTGTTCCAACAATTCTCTAGTGAAGAATCCTGCGATTTTATGTGGCGATCATTCTGGTATTGATACTATGGCTTCACCAATTACCACAGTAAATTCATCAGACGTCTCAGGTTCTTCTAATTATAAATCAACTGCTAAACAATCTTCAATTAAATCTTGCAAAGTAGTTTTAACCCGATTTGACGAAAGCCTAAACGATTCAGATTTTCCTGATGTAGGTTCGAAAAAAAGTACAACTATTAAAATAAAGGAGCGTCTAGCGAAAAAAATTAAAGACACAATAGACGCATGGAAGCAACAGCAGGCAAACAAACGCGAGTCCAAAACCCTGGAATTGGAAGGGCCTGAAAAAGTTAGTGTTTGTGCTGCTACAATGAACCCTAGAGATTGTATAACAACGACTACGGAAGAATACAAAGCCGCAGACGAGTTGTTATGCTATGAACAAACAGAAGTATTACAAAACGAGAACCCAGATCTTCAACTAGTTGTGGGTAGTGATTTGATTCCTCCAGAAGAAATGTTGACTGAAGAATTGAAAGTTGCAGAAACAGAACAGACAGACAAACAGAATGATAATATAAAACTTGAAGCAGATCAGGATATGATACGTCCAGAGGAAATATTGATTAAAGAGATAAAAGCTCCAGAAACTAGAAAAACAAAAAAACGAAAACAGGCAGATAGCATTGTGACGACAATTAGTGCACCTGTGAGTAAAAAGATTTCCTCTATCAGCACAAAGAAACTAAGTCAAGCTAAGCTGGAAGGATTGATGAGGGAAGAAATGACGAAAGAAGCCCCTAATGTTGAATTTTTGTCAGAAGTTATGGAGAAGACTTATAGTCGAAGACAAAAAGAACTGCAAAATCCTCTGTTGGAACTTAACAAGCTGTTGAAGCTTTATCCTGCTTTAAAGTTGTATTCCATAGTAAGTGCAAATCCATATCATTAATATTAATTGTAAATTATGAATTAAGTTGTAGTCCTAGATTTCGTTGCATACTTAGGTAATGGTAATTCAGTGATAAATGCACATGACACTTGTTCTAATTTTAGGTTAAAGAAGAATATGGACGAATCCTTCAAGACATGCAAAAACTAGTCCGTCTTGAAGACAAACTCGGCCTTCATTTTGACGTAGCTTTAAATTTTAAAAAGCGCAGACCAGGTTCTTTCGGAAAGCGACATCGGCTATGGCAAGATGCCAGCAAGAAATGGACGAGTAATCCTGATTGTGACCCAGGTTAGTGGAAATCTGATAATGTCTTGCATAGCCCTGTTTTGAGCGAGATGGAACAAGTCCCCTCCCCCTTCTGCGCTAAATATTTTATAACTACCATAAAGCATAGCAAGGGGGTAGACTTATAAAATGTTAAGCATCTCACATGAAACGAGATAATTTTTTCTCTGGCTGAATTCAAAAAGTCAATCCAAAAAGGACTAATCGTCCGGAGAAAGATAAATTCAATACTTAAGAAAACTATGTCATTAAATTATTATATCCACTATTATTAAATACTAAATAATATTTATTCTTTCAGTTACCAAAAAAGTACTTGGAATGCTGGCATTGAGCTTTCATTTGGCTGAAAACTGTGTGGTTACAAACCTCTGCAAGTTCAAGAAGGTTATGCTCGTTAATTAATTTTCGCTTAATAATCTTTCCTGGCTGGGCTAGCATTATTTAGTTATCTGTTAACATTATAATATATGTATATCTTCTCGATTTTAATATTTGAAAATATTTTTTACAGGATGGAACTGTTGATGCTACGAAGGTGGTAACTCCAACCCTCGTCCTCGACGAATCCCATATTTACGACCTGAATGCAGATTTCTGGATTTACGTTGATGGCGAAAAATTCCTGAAAGTGCCAAACTTTTATGAAGGGGTGTTAAGTGTGTATGCGACATACTACTTATTTAACATCGAATATGACAGAAAGCTGAAAGATCTATTTCACTTTTTTGATTGGCTAGCCGGTAATAAGCAGCCAACCTATCCTGAAGATTTTGAAGGAGATGTTTAGAGAAATATTAGATATATGATAAATATTTAGGATATTCTACAATGTACAATGTTGTTCCGTGATATTTAAATTATTCTAACTGTTCTCTAAAATTAGATTTAGATATGTATTCGTGTGGCAAAGACCTTATTGTGTACCCTACACTATACTACTTACTTTCTAAGAATTAATGCTATTTTCGAAAATGTATTTGCAGCGTTATATTATAGTTGCAAATTGTTTACCATTTTCTTACGACCATGTCAGATAGAGTTCGAATTAAAATTATAAAGGATCATTTAAGCATTGAAAGTTTGTCTATTTCGACGCTAATTCGGATGGTTGAAGGATTACCCTCCCTGCTAAAAGACTTATAACCGTTTAGTCATTGGAATTTTCAGTGCGCTTAAAATAAAACTCAGCCGTGGTTCCGAACCAAAGAGGTCTAATCAACTAGAGCGGCAGAAAATCGGTTTTCAATGCAAATCGCTTTTTAAAAAACGGACACAATATAATGTATGATTTTTT